>PVLD010005124.1:0-31575 GCA_004027595.1 Dinomys branickii | reverse complement strand
CAGCTTATTATTTTCTTCTTACTTGGTTATAAACCTTTGTTTTATTTTCTCATAAAGTAAGAAAGAAAATATACCCTTATATGTCCTTGATTTTTTCTCAAACTTTGCTGATTCTATTTGTCTGCTCGAGTTTGTGATTTAACTTCTTTAGCAATGTTTTTCATTTTTGCTACTTTAAATTAGGCTCCAAAACTTCTATTTTGTTCCTTTTAACACATTTTACCTTTTTTATTAAAATTATCTACTTGTTTATACATATATCAGTCTAGTTTTCTTAATTTATTTATCTATGCTTTCTTTTTAACTGCTTAGGCATATTTAAAACATCTAAAGACTTTATTTAGTAAGTCCAATGTCTGTATTTTCTCAAGGGTGGCTTCCGTCAGTCATTCTCCTCTGTGATTTTTCTGTAATTTTGCTTTCTTTCCATCCCTTGCAATTCTTTTTGAAAGTTAGACAATTTGAATATAGTAGTGTATTCATTCTTGAAATCAAACTTACCTGCATCTCCAGAACTTTCTGTTGTATTGCGATAGGTTCTGCACTGGGGTATCCCTTCAACTCTAGCCCGCTTCTCTGCAGCCCGGCCTGTCTTCACTGTGTCTGCATGGACTCCAAGGGTCAGCCGGAGGTATAATCCCAGCACCTCCTGGGGTCATTTCTGGCCTCCCTCTGGTCCTGGCTGCACTGCTCACTGCCCAGACCCCTGGAGCACACACGGTAGCTCTCCGGAGTGCGTTTTCCCAAGCTGCTCCTCCTCAGGAGTTTTGGTCAGCCCTTGCTTGCCTGCCTTCTGTCTCAAGCTGCGGGTGGCTGGGGCTGTGTGTTGATGCCGGGTGGGGAGACTTTCTGTGTGAACAGAGTGAACAGACTAGTAGAAACGTACAGTTGCAAGATTTCACAAGCTGTTTGAGTATTGCTCTTTCCCTGGCACAGTGAGCTGCCACCAGGAATGCAGGTTGTTATTTCCCTGGCTGCTGCCAGCAGTAAATGGGTGAGAAAGGTCCCAGTTTCACAATGAAATTTTGATACTTTTCTTTCTTAATTAAACGTTCCCTTAGGTGCTACAAGATTTTATTAGAGACCCTTTAGATAGGGCCAGGTATCAGGGACCACTGCAGTGAGTCCCCATTGCCTGCCAAGTGTTAGGCACAGGCACAGGAAGAAAGAATGAGAGACGAAATGCAGGTGCGGCAGGGGTCCGGGTTGCCCCGCTGTTTGCGGGGAACAAAAGGCCAGGAGGCACCCAGAACCGTGGTGTGTATTCACCACACCTGCCTGGAGGACAGTGGGTGGAGGGCGGTGAGTGCTTCCGGGAGCAGTACGGGTGACTGCAGTGGGCTGGTAAGAAGGGCCAAGCACTCTTGTAAGGGGGAGGAAGAGACGGGGCAGTGAGGAAACTGTAGTTCCCCAGGCGCCTGACCGTCTCCAGCAGGGCTTACCTTGCCCTGTGAGCCCACAGCAGTCGCCGGCCCTAGGCTTCCAGCTATGACCAGAAAAGAGGGGAGTTTCCAGGGCAGGACAAGGACAGGCCTGGATGTCCCCTAGACTCAATTTATAATTTGTGGGCCCCCAACGAGATTCCTTTAAATTACACTGCTCATGTACAAAGCATGCACCATGTCAGTTTTACCAGCTTCATTGCTGACACAGTGAAGGGACCGATGCTCTGAGGTTTCTGCTCTGCCCTTTGTCACAATATCGGTCTAACATCTGCACTTACTTCTTTAGATGCCATCTCTTGTTTCTCTTCTCCAGCCTAAGACAAGTAAACATTTTTCTTCTTATTTTTTCTCTCTTGTCCCCTACATACATTTTTTGGTAATATGATATTTCTTGATATTCATCTATGTACTGTTAAAATATTTATATTTCTATTACCTGATCTGTCGATTTTAAATTATATCAGTTGAGCCCCAGCTATGATAAATAAGGCAAATGATTAATTTACTACCAAATATCTTCACTGCTACTTCCCAGTGTTCAGTAGTTATCGCGAGGGCATAAAATGAATGTATTTTTTTCTGTCAAACTGCTCTCTGTATGTGCTCTGGGCTTGGTTTCACAGATAAGTGCATTCACTAAGTGTGGCAGCACTTTTACTGTAGTTTTCTTGTTCATTTATTGTTTGTCTAAATTTTGTTCTGTTGCTTTGTCAAAATGGTCTAACGAGACGTGTTTGCTAGACATTCACATCAACACAGCTGTTTGTGTGTCGTCTTTATGCTTGATGGACAGGTGGCTGGATGTCCAGTTGTCTACCCTTCATTTACCAGAATTTTTGTGGAAATTTTCCATCTCTCTACTGGGGTCTTATGCACTGTGGATAAAACAGAGGCAGGAACAGTATTTCTCTTCAGCAGTGGCTTGACTTTCTGGCCTAATCACATGAGGATTAGTTCTTTACTTTTATAAAATCAACAGCCATGTTTTTTATGTTTTGGCACAGAGCTGCACACCTGGATCCCCAAATCCTGTGGTTGTGTTTCCTTGGATGGCAGATGGGACCCAGTGTTGGATCTTGGGAAGGTTATCTTGAAGAGAAGCTATGCCTGGTGCAATTCTGAAGGTTCTTCCATAGGAAGATCAGACTCGGTGAAGGCCTTGTGCTGTGGAGGCAGGTTTCAGAGTAACAGGGCAGCTGCTCGTGAAGGTGGGAGATGCTGTGGGCCAGGAACACAGTCTCTTAAGGCTGGGAAGGGAAGAGTGAACAAACAAATGTCCCTGAGCCCCCAAAGCAACTGGCCCCACCAGCACCTTGATTTCAGCCCTTGTTTAAAATCGAGAGATAGTAAATACATGCTGCTTTAAGGCACTGTGTGTGGGACAATTTGTTATAGCAGCAACAAGAAACTAATCCAGCTAACCTCAACCTGTCTTTCTGGCACCAGCATTTCACTCTGCCACCACCCTTCATGCCGAAGATGCTCAGGGGGCCCTTCTTGTTTCTCATCTGAGGCTCAAGTTGTGTGTCTGCTGGCTGCCCTGCTACTGACAGTTTAATTTAATTCTATATTTTGCTCAAATCCTTCCTTCTTTATTTCCATCTCATTTTGTTTTAGACATAGCCTGTTCTCTCCTGCCTTTTATTCTAATTAAATAAGTTTTTTTTTTCTCTCTCTCTACAGTTTCTCAGATTCTTCTGGCTGATTCTGAAAATTCCTGGGCTGAGTGTGTGGGATGCTGTGGGGTGGGGGCTTTGATGCCTTCATCCCCATTAGGAGTTGGTTGCCATGAAGCAATCGTGAGGGTGCCACTGGTGAGCCCTTCTGCATCTTTGTGCTTTTCCACTTCACGGGGCCTAGTGCGATCCCAGATGCTCTCACAGCCCACAGAGATGCTGGAGAACACGTGTCCATCTGTTTCTCTGACGTCACTTTCAGGAGGGAGAGGAGGAGAGAGCTAACACACTGATGTCTCTTGTTCACCTCATGTCAGTATAATTAGTTCATGGAGGTTGTTGTGCCCTTTATTTTTCACGTCTCAGACTTTGACATTTACTGTTTCCCTTCTCTCAGAGGTGCCTACTTCTATTGGTTGTTTCTCTGGCCTGTTTTCCTGTACTGTTGGCTAGATATGTAAGTGACTCCCATCTGTGTACCCTAAACATGGATTTTCACACCTCTGCCACAGCCCTGGTCCTGGGGTTTTGGTACTCTGCGGTCTCCCTGTGGTGTCCCCTGACCTCTGCCTGCTGGTGGCTCCTGTTCCACTGTCCCTGTCTGAGTCCCACACATGCCAAGCTCTGTCCCCTGAGCATCTCTCCCTGAACATCTTGGGCTGTCACAGGCCAAGCTCTTGCCGTTGGCCCTCGTTCCGTCCACCCTCCAGTGTCCCCTGTTGTGGGAACTGCCAAGGCCATGCGTGTGGGGGTTTGTTTCAGAACGCTGGGTACTGTTCTTCATGTTTTCTAACTCAGCATGCTGAGCTGAGAGCTGTCAGTTCTTCCTCAGCACATTCCATTCATCTCCTCCTCTCTACTCACACTGCATCTCCGTACCCTGGTGCAAACCTGCTCTCGCCAGGCAGTCACAAAGCTCCAGTTCTGAAAGGCAGATGTGACTGCGTCTCTCTGCTCTCTCAGCCCATGGTGGCCACTGTGGTGCTTCGAGTCTCCAGGTGGACCTGGCCCCAAACCTTATTTCTTGAACTGATTTACTTAATCTACCTTGAACAAAGGTATTATCAATATTAGGTATTTCCTTTTTTTTAAGGAATTGAACTCACCACCTTACGCTTGCCAGGCAGGCACTGTGCTGCTGAGCTATATCTGCCCCCCGGTGTTTTCTTTCTTAAAACTATTTCAAGCACCTTGAAGGTAATAAACAGAAAACCAAGAGAAGCAAATCAATACAATAAATAGCCCTGAGAGACCACTTCTGTCTGCAATTAATCCAGGGGTAGTGCTGAGAGTGTAAATGTGTGGGAGGGGACCTCTCACCCAGGAACTAGAATAAAAACAAATATTAATTAAATATATGTGTAGAAACTGCACCCCCAAATGTACTATTTATAGTTCTTCAGTATATATTGGGAGAGGAAAGACAGTACCCTATCGAGGCAAGACATGGTTACAAATACAAGCATTTTATATTCACAGATGAACACTGGATTTTTAATTTCACGTGTTGTACATTTTACTGTTTTAAAATTTTGGAAACATTGAAATATGTCAAGGATTTAAATCTGAGTGAAGCTAGAAATTCCAAACCCTCTATATGAAGGTACATCAGCATTTTACCTATTTACTGACAATACGTATTTACAGTCCAGGAATTTAGTTTCAAATTCTTAAATATCTTCCAGAAGAAAAGGTGTGTGTTATTTTAGAGAAATGCTCTGTAGTACAGGCACTGATGCATATTTTATTACTTGCACTTGTTTATTTTCTAATGCACAAAAATGCACTAAAAGTACATTTTAAGGCATAGTAATACATTACAATATTTACGCTTAAGTTTATAATTACATTGGTTTTAATGTTTTGTTTAGTGTATTTTCTTAAAGGATTTAGAATCTATTCATTAGCACATATTCAGTGCTAGGCTGTATTATTGTCAAACACACCTTTAACCGTAGCAAACTCTGAACTTGTGGAATATAATCATGTGTGTGTATGTCTGTGTGTGTGTGTGTGTGTGTGTGTGTGTGTGTGTGTTTGTATGTATGTGTGTCTGTGGTGGATGTGGGTGCAGAACAGAAGAATATGGACAGTAAATAAAAACTGATAAGCATGTTCCCTATTTTCTTAGTTAAAAACTTATCAGAAAGAGATGATAAAATGTCAAAGGAAAATAAATATGGAGTCATACGAAATAAATTTAAATTATAGCAAAAAAATCTTAATAAGTAGCTAGTCCAGGCAATTACTTTTAGAATAAGATATAAACAAATACTTTTAGAAATATAGTTTTCTTCACTTTAGGAGTATGTACTAGCTAGAGATTCAATGATTGTGTTTGATTTTTCAAAATTTAAGTACACAGGTAGCATAAGTGTTTTTTAAAGAACAGCTGAATTCTTGTGACTAAGTGTCTTAACACACATGTCATTTTGAATTATTTTATGTTTAAAGTTGAGTCAGTTCATTTAGTAAATATTTGCTTCACATCTATGGTGAGCTAGTCAACATTTTAAGCCCTGGGGCAATAGCAGGGAACCACACATAAGCAGTCCCCGAGAGCAGAGAGGTGCAAATCTAAGGTCTGCATCATGCTGAGAGGGAAAAAACCCCTGAATATCAAGTCCGTATTGCTGCACCATGGGCACAGTCACCTTTAATGTCACTGGTTGGTATTTTAGAATAAGTAATCATCATGTTAATTCTTTCTCATGTTTTTCAGCGCTCAGTATTTAAAACTGCTTTGGAGACACCGTCTCATTTAAATAAAATTAAAGACTTTTATTACAATCTTTTTACAAAGTCATCCTGCTGCCCAAGAAGTGAAAATGGCTCTGCATCTGTCTTTGTAAGGGAAGCGCTGTGTTTTGTTTCCGGTTACCCAGCACAACCTGGGGGAATTTGTCCTCCAGGAAAAGGGCTTAGAACCCCTCTTTGGGTTAAAAGCAAAGTGAGGTGTCCCGACCTGCCGGGTCAGGGAGCCGTTGATGGAGGGCTCTCAGGAGTGAGCAGAGAGCAGGGCCGCACTGAAGAAGTGGGTTCCCATACACCCGCCCGGCATCTGCCTCCCTCCCTCCGCTTCCGGGTATCTGCCCAAGGGAAATGAAATCATTGCAAGAAGGTCTTCACAGCCCTGTAGTCACTGCAGCGTTATTCACAGATGCCAAGATGTGGAACCAACCTGGGTGTCTGTCAGTAGATACATGCACGACAGTGACAAGGTAGACGCTCCACAGGACGCTCTCCAGCCATCCAAGAGAAGGAAATCCTGTTCTTTGTCGCATTCTGAATGAACCTGGAAGACATTACGTTAAAATCACTGCACGGAAACTCTCCCGTGACCTCTGTGAAGCTCAGAGAAGTGGAGAGGAGAGCAGAGAAGGAGAAGGAGAGGGTGGTGGTTATGGGGGCTGAGGGCTGGGGATCGAGGGAATATTGGCTAAAGGTAGGGTAGGAGAGACGTACGCAAGGGATCTAGTGCACCGTATGGTTATATAACCCATCTTGAAAAATGCTAAGAAATGAGTGTTTTAAAGTATTCTTCCTACATAAATAACACCTTATGGGATAATGAATATGTTAATCACTTTGATTTACCCAACCCACATGCATATACATTTACAAACATTGTGGGATACACAGTCAATATGTATAATTTTAACTGTCAATTAAGAATAAAATGAATTGAATCTCACTTGGGCTTAGTTCAAATCAGCCTGGTTGGCCTTGGAGACGCTGTTGCAGTGAATATGGGATGTGAGAACCCGGCAGCCCCACTCCCTCCGCACACACTGCTGGGAGTCCTGGACATGCTGTCTTTAAAGCTCATCCCAGGAAAACCTGTGCTTTACTTGAGCTTTGGGAATCTGAACTTTACTATCGCCTTTGTTCCATCTTTGCATGACCGAGGTAAAATCTGGGCACACATTCGGCTCCCCAGTATGAACTATCCAGGAACCTTTTAAACATGATGAAACAAGGAGGTGGACCTTCTGCAAAAGCGAAGGGGAGCGAGAGATGGAAAGGAAGGGGGAGGCAGGGAGAGGAGAGGGCGAAGACAGAGTGCAGATGTGCTGCGTCCGTGCGCCAGCTCCCCACCATGCCTGTAACCACTGCATACTGCAAACATGCGCTGATAAAACAGGAAAAAACACGTGGCTTTAGACTGCCACCTCCGTGTCTTACTACTTTATCCTTATACTGCTGTTTCTCTAACCTTCTATTCAGTTCTTTTATACGCTTCTATTTATACTTACCTAGATTCCCCAGGCTACGGTCTTAAGCTTCACCTTAGCCCTAGAGTTTATGGCTGGGAGGAATCCAGTGAGCTCACACTGAATTCGCAGGACAGGAGTGTGTACATTTGCACGATGGGTTGCGGGGCCCAGGTGCACCCAGCTCGATTCCAGCTTGCCCACTGGGTAGCCTTTTCTTGTTCCCTTTGTGGCTGTTGTTTTCTGTCTGTCCCTTCACCCAGCCAGTATGGCATCTTTCTGTCACTTCCCAAGTGACTTCCAGGGATGGTGGAGGAGAATTAGGGCACTGAACATAAGCCACTTGAACACGTAGAGTACAGACCACAGTCACTGTCCAGGGACCCTTGCGTCTTATTCTCCTGCTCCCTGCTCATCGCCAGGCTGCGGGGTGGGGGCTCGCTTCTTCCCCATTCCTTTTGCTGACCTCTTTTTCACATGACCATTCCCTCCTCTAGAAGAACCAGTAAGAATCCTCTGCTAGTGAGTTACAGAACCGGTGTCCATTCTCCACCCAGACCCACTTTCATTTTAAAATAAACGAAATGAAGAACAATGGAAGAAAACTGAGATGCTCACATGGCGTGTCATGGTTTTGCAGGTCAATGTCCACGTGATCGCCAAGGATCTGCCAGAGCCTTGTGATTTTTCCTTCACCCTCTTCTTTATTTTCAAGGGATGGAAGTTTCCTCTAAATTACAGATTCCGCTTAGCAGTGAACGAAAGGTGAAAACTACTCTTCGCAGTTTCCTTTCTTACAAGCAATTCTCTTCTTTGTAGGATCATACACATTTGTGCCGTGGCTTCTCAGCTTTAAAAGAGGAAGAGCCTTGGAGGAGAAGGAGAATAAAATAGTGGTGAAGGAACCCGGGTACTTCTTTATCTATGGTCAGGTAGGCTCCAGCCATCACCTTGCTTTCATGCCCAGGCCTCCCCTGCTGCTCACGCTCCTGGCAGTGCCCTTTGGTTTGCTTCCCAGGTTCTGTACACTGACAGCACTTTTGCCATGGGACACCTAATACAGAGGAAAAAGGTCCACGTCTTTGGGGACGAGCTGAGTCTGGTGACTCTGTTCCGTTGTATTCAGAATATGCCTGAAACACTACCCAATAATTCCTGTTATTCAGCTGGTAAGTAACCCTTCTCAGATCTGCTTGCTGGGGGGAGACGGGCTGTGCTGAAAAGTCAGAGCTGCAAAGGCAATATGAGGGAGGACTGCATGCTGAAGGGCAGCTAGAGACCCGAGCTTCAGGATCCAGCGTGGATGTTGGTCATGTTGAGCAGGGAGCTAGGGTCTGTTTTGAGATCGCTGAAATCATTGTTACCCATTTTGATATGCATGTAGAAAGGGGAGTAGCTTCCTTGAGTTCCTTACTGGGAAGTGTTCTCTGATGTGTTTTCCCTCAACATTTTACAGCCACCACTCTTGTCCAGGCCCTCTTTCATGCCCACCACTGAGTCTTACTAATTAGGGAGGTAGCATCTGAGAGGAGGTAGGTGATGTGATTGTCCCAAGTTGCACAGCCACTAGGGTTAAACCAGCCAGTCTGGCTCTGAGGTGTCAGCCACCCACACTTGGCACACTGCAGAGGAAATGACCCCAGCATGCCCGGGATCAAGGGAGTGTGGCATGGCTCAGGGTGTGCATGTGAGCCTAGGACAGGTGGTTTGGGGTCTGACAGTTGAGGAGCAGCCCTGCCTTAGAAATCAGAAGCAGAGAAGTGGCAAAGAGATTTAAGTCTGTGCCAATTCCCAACCTTTTGGGGGCTGTGACTGCTAGCATTTTCTTCTTCAGGGGTGGGGTGAAGGGAATAATTTCAAGTTAATCAAGGCTGGTTTTAGAAATTATTGTAATTTTGACAAATCTCTTTAGAAATTTCAGGAACTGTCTTCAGGTCTCAGTTGCAGTGAATAGCAATGTGGACCACAGGATTGGGAAATACTTTTTAAGTATCCTAGAGTTTACAAACAAGCACCCAGTAAATCAGTGAGAAACCAAGGCAAATAGTTAGTACAAACAGAGGTGATGTCATTCTGGATTTGAAACTCTAAAGAAGTTCACTGGAGTATGAGGAAGTGTAGCACACTGGAATTCCCTAATTTTCATAAAGAAATTTTCTCTGTGGCCAGCGCTGATCAGCAGTTTGATATTGCAAAACATTTATAAGTGGTGAGGCCATACCAGTCTATTATTCATTAGAAGGAGTTAGCAAGTAGTGCTTTATGACTAACTTAAAAATTTTTTTCTAATCCTCTGCTCCTCTCCCATTTCCTTCCTATGAGAGTATCCAGCCAAGTTCTCAGGCATCTTACTTTGTAAGGATAATTACCTTGACTTCACAGACATTGCTTAATACTTGTAACTCAGTGGCATGCATGGGAAGCATTCTCCAAGAAGTTTCAGGCTTGTGCTCTTCAGTCTGTTTTAGGGAAAATTTGTTTAAACACACTAAAAGCTACCTGCTGGTACCTAAGTGCAAAAAGTACTTCCATAGTAGCCTTAAAAAATTTAAATAGTCAATTTAAGAAGTCCACCAAATACTAAAGAACCAGTTTTATATCTACAGTTAAATATCACTCATTTGTCCGTTAATAACTTGTGAATAAGCTTATTGTGAAAAGAAATTAGAGCTCATACTGTAGTCTGGAATCACTGAAATAAGCAGTGGGTCAGGGTTGGAATTTTACATTGAAGTTAGTGCTGTTCAAATCCACTTAATAGTAAGAGCTAATATTTCTCAAAGCTCTGTGACCTATTAAGAAATTAATATCTCTTAGTGCGCCTTTTCCAAAATATTAGATCCCTTTCAATCTCTCTGATAATGACAAATCTATCCAATAAATAAATCCTGATCTTTTTACAAAAATCTTTTTGTTTTTTAAACTACGTAAGATTGTCGATCCTCAAATGCTTTACCATCACTACAAAAAAATGTACATTACTCTGAATGATATCCACAAAGGCGGGCCTTGTTGTCTGTCCCGGCCCGCTGCAGAAAACAAGACTTTAGGACAGCAGCTGGGCCATTCTCGATCACTGGTCTGTGCCTGCCTCGACGGATGACCGGAACATAATAAACATTTAATCAACAAACGTCACCTGTTGTAGGTGTGTTGGGCTTTAGGACACAGCAAACATTAACATGTTGTATGAGTAAAAGTTTTCACTGTCTGCTAGTGAAGCAGTGGGACTGCGTTTTAAATTGTTAGTTGCTACTCATTCTGTTTGCTAACCTCTTCATTTATTCTCCACCCCTTTCTCTTCCTCTTTTTCTCCTTCGTATTTTTCTTTTGGAGTGTGGCCAGCAATTACCCATGTAGCAGAAGAAGTTTGTGAATTGTGCTTTGTTTCCTTAATTCACAGAAGACATCACTGCACATCAGGCACACACAGATATGTTGGTCATTTGCAAGGAGCTGACTGCTTTGTTGTTTTTGGTTGTAAAAGTAAACGTGGTCATTTAAGAATACCTAAAATATAGATAGTTGTAACAAGTGGTCTAAATGACCCTTAAACTCACAGCTGGGAGTTTAGAGAAAAAGAATATGAAAATGTGCTTCCTTAGTAAAGGGTTTGGTTCTCTTTTTCTGAGTTTTAAAAAAATTTTTATACTTCTAATTTGCATATTTAAAGTATAATCTGGACTGTTCAGTATACGTAAATGTGTGTGTTTTTTGCATTTTTATTAAGCATTATTATAAAAAGTTTCCTTTGTTAATAAAATTAAGCAAAACCTGCCTTGAACTATATGGTATTTGATCAAGGGACATGCTATGATTTGCTTATCGTTCCAGCTTGGTAGTTGGGTCTTTTACAGAGTATATGTTTTATGAGTAGCGGATGCTAACTCCGTTTGTGCGTGTTGGGTCTCCTCCTGTTTATTTATTTAATTGAATGTTATTTCGTGTCAGTCGTGTTCCGGGCTAGCAGGTCTGTGACTGACTTAGAAATCTACTCGCGCACCCTTAAGGTGAATGTCTCTGTTCACCTTGTTTCCAGAGAAAAACCGTTTGCTTTAAGACTGTTACTATCTGCCCTTTTCCGCTGAACAACCACTTAAAGCTCTTGTAAACCCTTCTTTCCAGGCATTGCAAAGCTAGAAGAGGGAGATGAACTCCAACTTGCAATACCAAGAGAAAACGCACAGATCTCTCGCGATGGAGACGGCACCTTTTTTGGAGCCCTGAAGCTGCTGTGACCCACGTGCCCCATGCTTGTGGCTCTTTCCCTTGCTTTCTCTGTACCTCTAAAAGGAACACCCTTAACTGGAAATGCCAAAAGGGGAAAAAAGTAGTCACCATAGACTTTTCTTGAGCTATTTGTTTTGGTTTGCAGAATCTGGTCCCAAACAGGAAATTTAACAGACAACCACAACCAAAGCATGTCATGTGAGTTACGAGAATCAGAGCCCGCATTCAGAAAGATAGAAGTAGGAAGACTTCACGAGGACTCTGTGTCGAGTGATGTGACTGTATTTCTTGTCTTGGGGAAAGTGCACAATTCAGAGGGCAGTAATGACATTTTCAAAAGTGGTATTCCTCAATTTACTATGAAACATGTACCCACATCTGTAGGACATTAAGACATTCACAAGAAGTCTCAGGATTCACCTTCCCTTTTCATGAGAAATGTGCTCCTCTCCTTTTCAGCTGATCTTATGGAGAATTTTAAAAATCTTGCATTCGTTACATGAAAATAATAATTACAAATTTATGTGTTGGCTAGAAATTAATTTTAAAAGTCCAAATTTAAATACTATATGAGTGGACTGAAAATAAGATACATATACTAGGGCTGGGGATATAGCTCAGTGGAATAAGCGCTTGCCTAGCAAGCGCAGGGTCCTGAGTTTGATCCCCAGCACCGCAAAAAAAAAAAAAGATACATATACTATTTAAGTCTTTGGTTTATTTTAAGTTGGAACTTTTTAACTCATATCTAATATTTGTCACAATAAAGAAAGAATTTCCTCACTTGTATATGCATATATATATATATATATATATGGAATATATATATTCCTATAGTTTCAGTTGCTTTAGGAATTTTCAGTGTAGGGTAATTCCAATTAATGCATATGAATCAGTTATTAAAAATAACTAAAATTGCACTTACATAAAATAAAATCTCCACTGAAGTTAATGGGTACAGCTATAATGAAGTAATATATTTTCCTTTTAGTTCAAGTTCTTCTGTTTCAAACTACTACTCTTGTTGCTTATGTATCCCAGGCAGCAAAAGAGGTCAAGTTATTTCCTTTGCAGAAGTTGAAGTTTTACTGAAGCCTTTCCCTCCCGGAGGTGTGGAAAATGCTCAGGTTCTTTCTCAAGATCGTGTTGCCTGAGAAGACATCACTGTCATCTTCATTTCGGAAACAATCACACCTGAGTGTGTTGTAGTGCTTCTCTTTTACAACATCTGTTTCCCTTGCATTTTGTCTTGTTTTTAGGTCCTTCAATTTTAATTTCATTAAACAGTTTACTTCATTAGCATTGGCAGTGGATGAAACAACAGACCTAGGCTGACATTACTGTCCCTTTACATTAAAAAACATTTTAAAGGTTCTTCTGAAGGAAGAAAAGCTCTCAAATTTTGCACCTAAAATCAAACTCTATTCAAATGTCTAGTTCCTATAATTCTTGCATTTCCGTTCAACTAAAATGTATCTAGCAATGTATTTTGTTTCATAATGTGATTAAAAAGCAAGAGGTGACAGGTGGAGAAGGGGTTTGGGGGGCTGGGGGTATAGCTCAATGGCATAAGCGCTTGCCTGGCAAGCGCAAGGTCCTGAGTTCAATCCCTGGTACCGGAAAAGAAAAAAAAAAAAAAGAGAGAAGGGGTTTGGTCTCAGAGGAGTGGTTAGTAATTTCCAAGTATTGCTGCTAACTTAGATCTCCAAGTAGAAAGACACAGCGCCTTCTGCCTCGCTGTCCGGCCGCCTGTGCCCGTAACATCGACCTTCTGGTTTCTCTCCGTCTGACTGTAGCCCTAAAGATGAGGTGAGAAACTGTGAGATATTGTAAAGTAATATGTGTTAGTGTATGGCAATAAAGTATTTGAAACCTGAGTCTTTCCTATATTTGGAAAGGAATTTGTTCATATCTTCATTGGTATATTATTATTATTTCTTCAAACATAAATTAAAAGATCCTGGATTATAATAGGCTTAGTCAGTGCACTGTTGCCTCTATAGCTCCTGCCATTACTCTTTCTAAACAATTTAGCACATTTTATCAGCTGACGTAGCTTAGGCATGTGAGATACTCCTGTTATTTTACTTTTGCTTTACACCAGTGTTAAAACCTGAATACTATTTTCCTCATACGTGAAATTATGAGGGAACTAGTCTGTCAGTAAGTAAAAGTTCACTTCAATACCGTAAAACAGAATTAGGATCCAGTAACTGGAGGCTCTGGGTGGGAATCTCCCTTGAGTTAGTTGTTGTCTAAGTTTGTTCCTCTCCACTTTTTCTCAATTTATTTTAGGAAAAAGATGTCATTCTGGGTTTTCCTATAGCGAAACACTGCAACACTAACTGTATGGATCCAGTCCAGATAGATACTTTGTTACCTTAAATACCAAATCAGAACTGTGACTATACAGGACTATTTGAGGCTACCCAAGTACTGTATCCCTGTGTGTGGCAACTGAGTCACCAGAACATGCAGAGTGCAACAACTGGCAGCTCTAAGTGACACATGGAGAAATGGCTTTGAGTTGTGCAGAGAAGCTCTTCCCACTGTGCTGTGTTGTGGGTATAGCAATTATTGATAGGGGCCTGCATGAACCCTTTGACAATTTCAGTTAAATTAGATGCATGTGTTGTATTTCTACGAAGGGAACATATTCCTGTACACATTTGGGCAGGGGTTTTTTTTAATGCTTTTTATCACTATGTGTTTGTAGTGCACAGTGATTGTGTTCACTCTGGGCGTGTGCACACATGTCTGTTCTGTGGAGTTGGGCATGGATATTGCCAGCATGTCACCCTCTTTCATGTCCCCACCAGCCCTCCAAGGCAGTCTCCAGTCTGATTTCCATCCACAAGGAGTGGCTTTCATCGCTTCATCTTGGTGCAGGTGGTATGTGTGTTACCTTTTCACTACTGTAACACAATACCTGACACAAGCATCTTATCAGGAGGAAAGTGCACTTTGCCTCAGCATTTCATGGATTTCAGTCCATGGACAGTTGGATCTGCTGCTTTGGGCCTGGGGTGATACAGAGTATCATGGTGGGAACTTGTGGCTGGAGAAACGTCATCTCATGCTGGTCAGGAAGCAAGGAGATTGAAAATCTCCCTCGAGGATGCATCCCCTTCCAGCCAGTGGGCCCATCTCCTATAGGTTGATCACCTACCAAGGGCACCACAGGCTGGAGACCACGCTTTAGGGGGCCAGTGTATGCTGGGATGGTTCTTCCTGTGTCCACCCGCCATTTTGCCCAGGAAGCATCCTCATGTTATTGTGGGCAGCTGCCGTTCATTCCTGCTCCCAGCAAAGTGGAATTTCACTCCAGGGTGAACCAGGATGCATCTGTCTCGTCTATTTTACCATGAAGGGCTATGGGAATATTTCCAGTTTGGGGTTGTGACAAATAACACTCCTGAGAACACATCCTTGCTGTATTTTGGGAAACTTACCAGTGCGCACATGTGTCGGTTGGTTTACACCAGGAAAGAGAGCAGGTGCCACGTAGACAATGTGTGTGTGCAGCTTTAGATGATACTGCCAAAATGATTAACAATTTGCAGGAAGTCTGACAGAACCAGCTGGATTGGGGTCATCACTGTCCACCCCTTCCTGACAGCAGCGCCTCCTCTCTCGGCCACGGACCCCACTGAACTCCCTGCTCACCTGTAGGCCCTCAGCTGGCAGTGGCAGCGCTGTGTAAAGTGGGTTCAGCCTAGCTAACTGCAGGTACATCCACCTTTATAAATTGATTTCATGATGTCTCATAGGTGTGGTCAGTTCCTGTATAATAATCATGATGAAAAGGAGGCCGTGGCTCGGAGCTGTTTCTTCTTTTGGTTCCTCTTCTCCTGCGGTCATGGCCCAGGGGCGGAGGGCTGGTAAAGTCACGGAGGAAAGCCTTGCTCATCCTCCCTGTCCTCCAGAAGTGCCTGCAGTGTTCCCCGGAGCAGAGCGAGAGGTTACTTTCCATTTCGTTCCTTTCACTATTGCCATCAGAAGTGGAGTGTCTGGTGTTATTTAAAAGTTAATGAAGTGGAGCTATATTTGGGATTACTTTAAAATAAAACGAGAGAATAAAAACATACAGTTTCAGTAGCAATAGAATAAGAGCATAGATTTGTTGTTTTCTTTAAATGTATTTCACAAACTTACACTACCATAACCCTTACAAATACTGGCTACATTTTGAATTGTTGATCTGTTCTCTGCACAGTTTTGTACACATGAAAATAAATTTGTTTTGTTTACTTAATCTTAATTTTTATCTTTTTGCAGTTCTGCCTCAGCCACCCACTGTGTTTAAAACTAATCACAAAGCTCAGAGCCTGTGGACTGGCTGGGTGTGGAGCTGTGTCAAGAGACCTGGGAGGTGCTTTCATGACACTGTACTGTTCATCTAGAGCTCTGTGACCAATTAGCCATTTCCGGGGAGTGAACAAGCAGGATTAACAGCACAAAGACAATAATATTCTGGGTACACAAAAACACAACTGGGTGAGTTTCCCTTGGCCTCATATTTTCATCTTTAGTATAAACACTGCAATATAACCTTTCACAAGTAAATGAATAAGGTCATGAAGCTGGATTTAACAAATATGAAGTAGCTGGTTTTGCAACAATTATGATTTCTCACAGCAGTCTTTAATAACAAATCAGTAATTAAGAGGTAGACAAATATGCGTTTAGAAATTAAAGCAGAAAAACTACTACATAACTTAAAGTTTAGAGAAAAAAATAGAAATTAGAAATTATTTAGAACTAGATGATAATAAAACATTTCTGTAAAAACATTAGGGTACAGTAAAATTAGTACTTATTGTGGAATTTTATGAAGTGAAATATTTTTATTAGAAAAAAAGCCTTCACAGCAAGAAAAACAGAAACAAAAGAAGGCGAAACAAAATAAACAAGAATGCCTAAGCCAAAGAAAATGAAAGACAGAAATTAAAGAACAGAAATGCAGATAATAGAAAATGAAGGAAAGATAGATAACCAGCATGTTCCCAAATCATCTATTACAGGCAAACAACTATGACAGAATGGTGGCCAACTTTTCAAACAAAATTATGGATACCAACTTAATATTAAATTTTAAAATGGAGACAAAATTGTAGGGGTAGCAGAGATAAAATGGCCCAGGAGAATACTATGTGCAAAGTTTTTTTAGTAAACCCTTAAAACAGTAGTGAAAGGCATATTCTTAGAAAAATGAAAATTGCTAACCCTGATCAGGAAGAAATAAACTAGAAGGAATATTTAAAAATATCTATAGAGATATTGACCCAGTAGTACAGGTTGAGTCTTTTTTCTCCAAAAATCCAAAATCCAAAGTGCACCAAAGTTCAAAACTTTGTGAGTTGCAAATGATACCACATGTAGAAAATTCCACACATGGCCTTGTATAATGGGCTGCAGTCAGAAACAGACATGCTAAATATGTCATATAAAATTTCCTATGGGCTATGTGCACAGGAGACACAAATGAGCTGCATGTAGACTTGGGTCCCACCCTCACAATGTCTCATTTTATATGTATGCAAATATAGCAAAGTACCGCCAAAGAGCTGAAACCTGAAACACTTCTGGCACCAGTCTTATGAGATAAGGGACACTCCACCAGTCATTTACAATCTAGACGAAGTGAGATGGTCAGGCCAAGATGGGCAAATTCTCCCACATATTCCAGGGACAGATTTATTCAATTTTATGTAAATTATTTTAGAGAAACAAAAGTGAGACTACTCCAGTTCAACTTGCGTTTCTGTCTACATCCTGATACCAAAACATTCTGAAAGCAGACCTAGAAATCAAAACAGTGGGTCAATTTTACTTGAAAACTTAGTGCAAAGATCATCCATAACACGTTAGCAAACTGATTACAGCAATATACAAAAATGATTCTTGATAAACAAGTTGGATTTAACCCATAGATCTGTAAGCACATAACTATATTGTTAACATATATAATTGGTCATAAGAAATGCTAAAAGAGGAAAACCACTGATTACCTCAGCAGATCTGGAAAAATTCTGTACCGTTCAATATTTATTTCTGGTGAACACTTCCAGCAAACAAGAGATAACATTTCCTTAATTCAATAAATCAAAATTCCTCAGGGCACAGTTATTCCTGGATAACTTTCTCCACTTCCATGTTACATTGAATGGACCTGACATTTCACTGATTCAAACAAATCTACTGGCCGGACATGGTGGCCCATGCCTGTCATCCCAGCACTCGGGAGGCTGCTGTAGGAGGGTTGCTATAAATTGGAGGCCAGCCTGTACCACTTAGTGAGTTCAAGGGCAGTCTGGGCAACATCACAAGCAAGGCTCTGTCTCAAAAAACCAAAAATAAAATAAAATAAAATAAATCTATTGACTGCCTATTGTGTACAATCCAGTATTCTTGGCAACATAGCTTATGTTAGGTGGAGACAAATATGGAGTCCAATAAAGTAGCAAAGGCATACAAGGAGTTACTGGCGCAAGATGGGTCGATAGTATTTGTTAAATACTCATGTTGTGGTTTGTAGCTGGATGTGCCCCAGATGCCTCATGAACTCATAGGCAGGGCTTTGGAAGGTGACTGGATTATGGGGGCTTAGAGCCCACTTCCTGTCGTGAGGCGGAGTCTCGTTGGAAGAGTCCATCATGGGGGCACAACCGGAAGGGCTCAGCCCCTCCCTCTGCTCTCTGTTTCCTGTGCCCCACTCCGTGAGCAGGTGTCTTCCTCCAGGCCCCTCTGCCCTGGTGCCCTGCCCTGAGGCAAGCTGAGCACATATGGAAACCCCTACAGATTGTGAGCTCCTCTTTCCTTAAATTGCAGGTGCCAGGTATTTTGTCCCAGAAAGGAGGGAAGCAACCAAGATACCTGACAAGTACTTACATTGTGTAGAGACTCTTCTAGACATTAAATTACTTCAGTTTTTCAGTGACCACATCAGATTATGTCATTATAAAGACTTCATTTCATAGGTGAGGAGATGGAGAGGTACAGGTGCCCCTGTGTTGTAAATTGGGGTCCTCCGGCCCCAGTCCTGCTCCCTACAGCCTCACCCTTGGGAAGCTTCACTGCAGAAGGACAGAGGGCCCCAGGAAAAGCTCTCGGGAAAATCCTTGAGTGCTAAGGGAAACAAAGGCCTAGGGTGTGTTTCGGGCATGTGGGCCTGGGCTCCCTGGAGACAGGGCTCCCAGGAGGAATCAGGAGGCGAGTGAGCAGGTGTGTACTCTATGACGCGTTTTCCTCAGGTGGGGTCTTGGTGTTTCTCAATGTGCCATCACCTGGGCCCCACTCCCAGAAGGCTCTGCTGAGTTGGGTCCTGGTCTGTTGCCTCCTTGACATTTTCAGCTGCCTTTGGACAGGGTCTCTGCTCTCCTTTCCCACTGGGTCCTTCCCTGATGCTGTGGTCCTCTTTGAAGACATCAGTGGGGAAGGAAGGGGATGATGGAGGGGCCTCTTGTCCCCAGCTGAAGTTCTCAGATTCAAATCTGAGTTTTCCTTAACTAATTTTATAATTGGGAATATGGGGATGTCAGTGCCTTTAAGTTCTGGCATTGTCGCTGGGAAAAATGAGTATGTAAACACACTTGAAATAGTTCCTTTTGTATTACACTGGCTGAAGGGTTTGCTTAGAAGACGTGCCTGGGGGGAGGGGCTGGGGCTGCAGTTCCAAGAAAGGGAAGTGAAGTGCACTGTCTGGTTTTATTTTAGCAAGAAATCCAGATGTTACAATGGCAGGAAATTGTAAGAATACTTAGTTTTGTTAAGATGTTTTGAGTACATCAGAGAAAGAGAGAGGAAGAGAGGGTGGGCAAGGAGCAAGGCAGAGGAAGGAAAGAGGAAAAGGGAGAAGCGAAGGAAGGAAAGGTCAGAGGGAGGAAAAGAGGGAGGAAGACAGGAAGGAGGCAGCAATCCCTGGAGTCTGGCGGTGACGCTGGCCCTTCCCCAGGTCATAGCTGTCTCTGGCCTCTCTCTGCCCATCAGTGCAAGTGAAACAGCACGAGCATCCCACCCGCGCCCACCCAGAGGCCAAACACTTCCCCGATGGAGTCAGGTGGGAGCAGAAAGGTGCTTGGACTTCATCTCATAGGAGTGAAAGACACTGGGATGTAAGAATCGGGGCAGTACCAGGAGAGCGGGACAAGGGCGAGGAGGACGAGACAGGACAGTCCAGGAAAGGCTCTTGGCAGGCCAGGGGGTGTCTATAGGGACCCCCTTGAAGTTAGGGGGCTGAGGAAGGACTGTGCTGCTGCAGTCCTGAGGCCTGTCTTACCAGGGCCTCCTTTCAGGTGTGGGAGACCTGAGGGCTCCCCAGGAGCGGGTGCTTGGGGTCTGGACCCTCCTAGGTCAGGGGCTGCTGTTGGTATGAACAGCACTGTGGCCAGGGCGGGGTCCCGTGAGGAAGACAGCCTCGCTGGGTTTGCATTTTCAATAAGACTATTGTGTAACACATGCAGGCAGACTCTGGGGGATGAAGACTAGTTGTATACGTATTTCTCAAGTGTAAACCTCAAAGTTAACAGAGTTCCAGACCAGAGTGCAAATGTCACAGTGAACGTGAACAAAATGAGTCCAGAGCGGCATCTCACCTTGCAGGGAGTCCCCTGGGCTGGCCAGCGTCGGGTCTGGCCCAGATCTGAGCGGAGTCTGCTGGGTGCAAACCCGCACCTCCCAGGGGAAGCAGGGAGCACCTCGCTCCTGCTGGGTCCCAGCTGTCCTCAGGCCTCCTGCTCTGGCGGTGCAGTGTGGGCGAGAGTTACTGGTGTGCAGCTACAGAACATCGAGAACGTGTTCCTTGCGTGGAGCTGGTGCATGTAGGGGACACATGTTCACTTTTTCTCATCTGCTTTTCCTACCCTCCCTCCCTCGCTGCCTCCCTCCGTCTTACGGTCTCCTTCTCATTTGCAAGAGATCATCTCCCTGTTCACCATCATCTCTCGTTTATTTTGCTCTTTCTTTATTATTTTGGGTTTCCCGTGTAAGAGAGACCGTGTGGTAGTTAAGCTTGTGTCTCTGACTGACTTCACTTACTACTATGCTCTCAGGGTGCATTTTTTTTTTTTACAAATGACTCCAATGTACCCTCCTTTGTAGCGGAGCAGGAGCCCACTGTATGCAAGTACCACATTGTCTGCTAGTGATGGACATACAAGCTGCTTCCAAGATTCAACTATTATGAGCTATGCTGCTCTACACATGTGTGTACATGGATCACTGTGGCATGACGTCTTTAACTCCTCCAGGAAGATATCTAGAAGGGGAATCGCTGGGTCTCATAGAGCACAAGTGCGCGCGTGCACGCGCGCGTGTGTGTGTGTGTGTTTGTGTGTGTGTGTGTGTCCACAGTATGAGTCAGAGGATTATTACTCACATATAAGACAGGATGTGTTTTATTGAGAAGGCTCACAGTTGTGCAATGTGCCTCATTTATGGGGCAGCACATGAGCGGATGCAGGGATCACTGCAGAGAAGGTGTAGTGTCTGGACTACCAGTCACAGTGCCCAGAAGGTGGAGGTCAAAGCTCAGACAGGTAGTGGTATGGGCACAATATCTGGGGAAGGAGGGTGTGGATTGAACCTGAGGCTTCACTCACCCTAAGGTTAGTTCTTACTACTGAGCTAAATCCCAGCCCCAGATATAAGTAAGTTTGACTCAGATGCTCAATTTTCTTGGAATTATGTAGCTAGTTAATGTTTTCGGTTGTGCCTGAATGTCAGGATCACCCCACTCTATTACATTTTTTCGTCAGTTTCAAGCACTGTGTTATCAAGAAGTGATGACAGCTTTCTTTCGTGTTATCAGCTGTTCTAGGAACTGGAAACAGGGCTTTAGGTCCAGAGCGAGTCCATGCATTCCATCCACCGTGGCTGCTCACGAAGAGCGTCATCAGGCCCTGGGACACCTCTAGGAGAGAATTACCTAACAGCAAAAAATACGGAAACTCTCAAAAAAGTGGAATGTGGAGGCCTAGAAATTTCTGTATGAAAGAAAAGAAAGACATCCTCCCCCACGAATAGAGGAGTCAAAAGAAAAGAAGGAAGGAAGGAAGGAGGAAAAGAAGGAGAGAAAAGTGGAAGGAGGGGGAAGGAAAGTGGGGACCAGATGATTTTCAATATTTAAAGGGCTGAACTTGGGCTGGGGATATAGCTCAGTGGAATAAGCGCTTGCCTAGCAAGCGCAGGGTCCTGAGTTCGATCCCCAGTACCGCAAAAAAAAAAAAAAAAAAAAAAAAAAAAAAAAAAATTAAATAGAGTAAAAAAAAAAAAAAAAAAAAAAAAAAAAAAAAAAAAAAAGCTGAACTTGACTGGGGGTAACTTAAATCAATGGACAGAATTTATAGATTTAAAAAAATATTTCTTAGGCTATACATACTGTAAAATTTATCTATTTTAAGTAAAATTCAAGAGTTTAATGCATTTATAGTGTTGTCTGAGAAGTTATAAATTTCATTGTAAAATATTAGGAACTTGAAATTCATCTCCAAGAAAGGAAGGGACTTGGGAGAAGAGAAAAGCTGAAGAGAAGACTTTTTAAAGAAAAACCTGGAAGCATCTTTCGAGAGCATCTGTTAGTTTTGAGTAGATCTGGGGGCACAGTCACCGACCGAACAGAGTGCCCTGGGTGCCCCTGCTCGTCCTGTGGTTAACCCGTGGCCGTGTTTGTCACGCGAGGCTGGCACTACCACGCTGTGGAGATCCGCGCTGCGTGAGGACTGTGCTGGCTTTTGTTGTGTCGTCTTCCAGAATGAAGCCCAGCGTGCTTCCCCACGCTTCGGAGCCCAGTTTCCTCAGCATTTCCTAACCCTGCAGCGCCTGTGTCTCCTTGTTCTCCCTGACCTTGACTGTCCTCAGGAGGACTGGTCAGATGCTGGCTACCGCGCCCCTCCATGTGCGGCTGTTACACATTTTTCTCGGGGTTACAGCGCGGTTCTCTTTGGAGGCAGAACACAGCACAGGTGAAGGGCCCTTCCCATCTCCTCCTCATCACCTGGTCAGGTAGGGCTTGCCCAATTCCCAAGAGATGATTTTTGATTTGATTTATTTTCTCTAGTCATGAAACTAAGTTAACCACACATGCTAAGTTCATTTGGAAATAAAACCACAAAATACCCAGATTGAATTTCTCTCCTTGGCTTTGTACACACAGGGTGCCACTAGAGGGCGGCACATGAACAAGTACGGGGAGACGTGGGTTATTCTCAAACAGTACGAAGAAAGAACAGTACAAATTATAAAACCGTGAACTGAAGGAATAGTAAAGGACCACAAGACACTTTTAATGTTTTCTCAACCCAAGTTCCAGACCTGATGAAAGTCTGAGACATGCCCCAGATTCTCCTCTTTGATGGAAACCTTAGTTCTGCATCTGTTGTATCAAGTGTGTGCCTGAGGACGGTGCCACATGTATCCACAAGACATGAGGCCCAAGGTGAGGGATGGTGGCCAGGTGCAGCATAGGGGGCAGAAGACAACTCCCACCCAAATCCACCTGGGCTTTGTAGGAATCTCTCCTTGTCTCTGATTGTAAGTAGCTCCTTTCCTGCATGTACCAGTCAAGGGTGAGCGGGACTTCTCCTTGGCCAGAGGTATGTTGTTTCCTGATTCTTTAACATCTTGTCTTCACAATCCCTTTTTTATCTTCAGCCAAAATGTGCACAGCCTTGACTGATGTGATATGAAATACACACTCTTCTAGGTATCATTAAAATATTAGCAATATAGCCTGACAAACATATGTAGTGTGTATTTGTTCAAATGCATTAAACTATTTACCTGTAAATCACTACACTAAAGCAATCCCATCTACAATCTAATCTTTAAAAATTTTATCAACTTGATTGTTTCAAGAGGATTTTTGGATTTACAGAAAAACTGAGCAGAAAACAGAGTTCCATGCACTCCCTATTTCTGATTTATTTGCCTCTGCCAGAATGCTGTGCACATGGGATTGTACAGCAGGTGAGCTTTTCAGGCCGGCTGCTTTCATTTAGCAATTTGCATTTAATGTTCCTCCCTGCTTTCATAGGTTAACATCTCACTTCTTTCTGTTGTTGAATAATATTCCACCGTGTGGATGATCCAGGGTTTTTCATCCATTCACCTTCTGAATGACTCCCTCATGTTTATCAATTGTGAAGAAAGCTGCTGTAAACATTCACAGGGAGGCTTTTGTGTCCATGTGAACTTTTAAAGTCAGGTGGAGAAATAGCTCCTAGCACAACTGCGGGTTATACTGTCAGGCTGTGCTTAACTTTGTAACAACTGCACGGTTGCGTCTTCTAAGGTGGCTGCCCTGCCCGTGGTGAATGACAGCTGTGACGCCTCCTCATCAGCACAACATTGCTTCTTGAGGGATCACACAAAAATCTGTTGCCACTTTCAAACAGAAGGAGACACTAGGCTTTTCCTTTGGGGAAAGGAAAATGCACTCTTGGGGGACAAGATCACAGGGCTAACTATCAGTACGAGTTTTCCTGCTGCTGGGGAAAAGGACCTGGCATCCACACCTTAAAGGAGAGCCTTACTTTGGCTCGTGACTTCGGTGAGTTTGGTCCATGGCTGGCCAGCTCCCATCCAAAAACAGCATGGTGCAAGGTCATGGCAGAGGAAATGTGCTTACATCACTGTGGCCAGAGCGAATGGGGACAAGAATACACCCTTCCTGGTCAAGGTCCCGGCGAACCATTCTTCCATTTAGGCTGCACCTCCTAAAAATATGCCACTATAAACTCAGCAGTGAATTCATCAGGGCAGTGTAGTGCCTTCATGATCCAATCATCTTCCAGATATATGAGGCCTATGCGAGACATTTTAGCTCAAAATATAATGCTATCCTCATTTCAACCTCATTAATCACTTGCCCTGAGATATTCCAAGGGGAAGAGCTGTGATTTTCCTTAATTGAAAGACATCCCCAGAAAAACCGGGTAGGCAGCCTTGGGGATGCACCATCACTGCTGTTTCCCAGAATGCTCTTGGTCAGGTGACCGTCAAATCCAATGACTTTTTTCAGGTTGTCCCCAGTTTAAACTCTGAAGCTTTAAGCACTGTTACATAGGCATAATTACACCCGTGCCTAACAGGGATGAGCATGTGTGGACATACTGTGGAGAAGATGTTCACGTCTTCCACCTGTCCACCACCCCTCCACCTGCTCAACGCCAGCTGGAGCTCCCTGCCTCTCAGGAATAATCTGGCTTCCTCTACCTCTCAGTCCATGGTCCAAGATGGGACGTCAGCCCCCTTCTACTTCCTTTCGTCTACACTTTGTCATGAGGCACTGTGACCTTCGCTGTAGCACTTTGGAGGCAGAACTCAGTCTTGTTGATCCTATTGTGCTGAAAACCCACTCCTCTTACACAGGTTGTGACTCGGGCAGTCTTTTCCGGATCCTCTTACACAGGCTGTGACTCGGGCAGTCTTTTTCGGAGGACTGGGGGTGTCATGAGGACTGGGGCTATCGCAGATCGTGGGTCCACGGACAGCGGCTCCCACATCCCCGCTTTTCCCTTCCCGCTCTCTCCTCTCCAGTTGCCTCCCTGGTCTGCAGGGCATCAGGGGCAGGACTCTGCTCTGCATGTTCTCCACAGAGTTGTCCTAGCCTTGCTGAGTATCATTATCCAACACCAGCATTTTCCCAGCCAACATATTTCTGGCTTCTTGGCAGTAATTCTGACAGCAAAGTATGTGCATGCATGCACTCACACACGCACGCGCACACACATTCTCCAGTAAGCCCATATTCACGAGACCTTTACAGCAGTAAAGCTGTCATTTCCACGGTGAATCTGGTATATGAGAGAGGACATTTGTAGTTGTGTTTTGTCTTGAGCGGGCACCTATACATCCTGATAACCATTAATCATTGTCCACACAGGAAAATACCAGGTACTGTGTAAATAAAGACCCAAACTTTCCTTGAATTACCGGGCTTGTCCAGAGATCTGTCTGAGTGCTCAAGGAACGGCTCACCTTGGGGCAGTCATTGCTTATTATGTCTCCCCCTGAGTTTTGTCTCCCACAAATCTCCTTGAAATTCCTGTCTGTATTGCTTGCATAACTACATGGAGGGCCCAGCAATGTCTGTGGGTTTTTAAACCATCAAAAGCCTAAACCAGTGTAAATCTTTCTTACATGTGTTCTCAGAAATAAATTAAACATAGGACATCCATATCCCACGACCTACTCAAATGCAGCAAATGGCTTCCAGTTGTAAAGGTACTTTGAAACTTTCAGTTTTGTTTATCTCGTACAAGAGACTTTAGGGACCTCGAAGAGAGAATGGCTTGAAATTTTGTGTAGCTCTGGCTATGAGCTACTTAAATCAGAAAGTCTTTGCTCTCATGATCTCCCTCACAGAATCTCAAAGAAGCTGGAAATGGAATGGGGGGTGAGCAGAGTGTGGGCAGAGAAGGGGGTGGCAGGGGTGGATAGAGGTTGGTGTGTCCCGAGCCACTGTTAGGGGCAAAATGTTCTGGTGCACTACTGCACGGTAGGGTGACTGTATACAATCATAACATACTGCACATTTCAAAAAATCTAAAGGAAAGATGCTTTTGCTGAAAAGAGATGATAAACGTTTGAGCAGGTTGATATGCATATACTGACTGGAACATGCACAGTGCACACATGCATGGAAACATTCCTTGGTCCACGATAGATGTGCTCAACTTTTATATATTAATTACAATGAATAAGGGTAAGTGACTAAGAAAGGGTGGAGGGCTCTGAGGTGAAGAGTTATTTGTCCAATGAATGTTTCAGTGGAATTGAGTAGAAATCCTCAAAATAAATCTATGTGTTTACAACCAACAGATATTTGAGAAAGGTGCCAAAAACATACTCTGGAGAAAGGACAGTCTCTTTAATAGATGTTGCTGGGAATACTGGATATTGACATGCAGAAATTGCAATTTGACCTCTGTCTTTCACATTGTACAAAATTCAATTCAAGTTAAATCAAACCTAAATGTGAGACTGGAAGCTATGAAAATATTAGAAGAAAACAGGGGAAGTACTTCAAGATATTGGTACAAACAATGTGGTTTTTTTGGAAAAGATCCCAAAGCACAGACAATAAATGCAAAAATAAACGAATGGGATTGTGTCAAAGTAAAATGTTTCTGCACCTCAAAGGAAACAGTAGCATAAAGAGGTAACCTATAGAACAGAGGGACATATAGCTGTTTGTCTGACAAAGAATTCATATCCAGAATATACAAGGAACTCAGACAATTCATTGACTATAGCTGAAACAAAATTCTGACTTAAAATACAAGTGAGCTGAAGGGACATTTCTCAAAAGAAGACACACAGATGATAAGGAGGTATGTGAAAAAAAATTCAACACTACATGCAAGTCAGAACCTGAAGGAGGCACCATGTTATTCCAATCAGAATGGCTATTAATTATCGAAAAACAAAACAAGTATTGGTGAGGCCAAAGAGAAAAACTATAAATTATTGCTGGGAATGTACACTAGTGCATTGTGTGAGGAGTATGGAGATTCCTCAACATTCTACAAAGTGGGCCCTCACGTGATCGGAAATTCCACTCTTGGGTACATACGCAAAAGAAATAAAATGATCAAAGAGACACCAGCACTCCCATGTGTACTGAAGCACTGCTGACAGCAGACAAGATATGGAACCAGCTGAAGCGCTCGCTGACAGATACACAGATGAAGAAAATGTGGGGGTCCGCACAACACGTGCTATTTGGCCTTTCACTCACAAAAAGGAATAAAATTCCGCAATTTGCAGCAAAATAGAACTGGAAGACATTATGTTGAGTGAAATGAGCCAGGTGAAGAGAAACAAATTCCACAAGTCTGATTCATATGTGGGGAGTTAAAAACTTTGATCTCCCCAATGTGGTGATCCGTGCCTGAAATCCTAGTAGTCTGGGACGCCAAGGCAGGAGGATCGAAAGTTCAAGCCCAGCTTGGACAGCTTAACTACTTAGTGAAACCCTGTCTCAAAAGGGAGGTGGGCTGGGGATTTAGCTCAGTGTGAATACCCTGGGTCCAATCCTCAGTACCGCAGGAAAGAGAAACAAACAAAACTTGGTCTCAAAAAGCGTAGAGCA
The DNA here is from genome assembly GCA_004027595.1 of Dinomys branickii. NCBI lineage: Eukaryota > Metazoa > Chordata > Mammalia > Rodentia > Dinomyidae > Dinomys > Dinomys branickii. The sequence continues at coordinate 3,917 of PVLD010005124.1, read as the reverse complement.
GCGGCGATGCAGGGTGGAAGAGACGCGAGGGGCGCTAGAGGACGATCACATAGGAGGGACGTGAGCGCCACAGCCGGCCGCGGCCCGCAGCTCGCGTTATCACCCGGTCCGGGGGTTCTTCTTGCAGCAGCTAAGACGCGGGACTTGGGGGAGCCGGGGTGACAGTAGCTGGGGCACCGCAGCGGGGACACAGGCTGAACGCAGAGCTCAGAGGAAGGCTGAAAGCAGAGGGGGGGGGGGAGATCCTCTGGTCCCCGTCTGGGTGCAGAGGGAGCTGGAGATGGCGCAGAGGACGAAGAGAGGCCGGAAGCTGAGTGAGCTGGGAAGGAGTCTGAGGGCTGTGCAGCGTGCGCTGCATCCGGGGCCCAGGGCTGTGGTACGTTTTGGCCCTTTCCTCGCAGGCACGTGTGCCCACCTCACCTGGCTCTCAGGAGAACAGGCTGCATGCTCGAGCTGGTTTCCTGTCGCTACAGTAGCCCCTTCTCTAACATCTACCTCCCATCTACCTTCTTCGGGCGCCACAGAGACCCCCACGCACACACGGAACATCTCCACGACCCAATTCGCCCTTCACTGGGAAGAGAGGTGGCCGCAGGAGCCCTGGGTAGCCCCACGCCGACCTGCAGCAACAGGGGCTCCACGGAGAAGCGGGAGCCCCTTTCGGACTGTGTCGTGCCCCACCCTGCTCCGCTGCTTGGACAGACTGCGAGGCCAGCACCCGTGGCTCTGCCCTCCAGTGCCCCACGATCTGGACTCTGTGTGAGCTTCTCCGTGAGGGGTGTGGGTGGGAGGAGCTTCCTCGGCCTTTGCTTCAACCCTCTTTTCCCATCAAAGCCACGTGACTCTTGGAGTCCTAGGGATTCTATGGCGCTCCCTTCCTGTTTCTAATCGTCAGTGTAATGAAAGCAACGGTGAATGTGATTGCTTTTAATACATAACTTACATGAGCCATTTTGGGCGCTATAAAAATAACCTGTAGCTAGGAGAAAGGATTTTGAATGTTCTCGGCACCAGAAATGATAACTAACTGTTGAGGCTTTGGAAATGCTATTTACCCTAATTTATGATGGCACACTGTGCACACGTGTCAGCATTTTATACCATAGCCCCCAAACTGACAAAATTTACATGTCAATGTAAAAAAATTGAGCCATAGACATTGCAAGATGGCAGGCTGGCCCTGTCCCACCATCCGTCCATCCACACATGCTCCCTGTCCCACTGGAGCACACCCACAGGGACATTCAACATTGCAGAGCTTCTTTCTCTGCCCTGTGAAAGGTGAAAAAAGGTTTTCTTTAAGTTGAATACTCAAGTCTCACTGAAGTGCTTGGGTGGGAACCTCCACGCAAGCTTAAATGATCATAACCTTCACATTGTTTCCCAACCCAAACTGGTTTAATTCATGATAGAGAATGCATCCACATCACTCTTTCTTTTCGTCTTTAATTAGCTTTTGAGTTTAATAACGGATTAAGTTGCACAGGCCTGGAGCCCTCCAGGCAGCCCCATTCAATTTCACTGGTTTCTGTTTGAAGTGGATCAGCCAGGCATCACTAGCAGCAAAAGGGTTCATCTGCATTGTGAACCATATCAACAATGTACAACAGAAATAGTGGAATTTTAATGATTACGTTCCTTATATCTAGAAATACAACTGTAATGAATGTGCTATTCACCACGTGTATCTCAGAGTTCCAAATCATTAATTTCTTTTTGAAACAATGTACCAGACCAAAGCAATGTGATAACCCATGGCCTATTAGATATTGCATGCACATTTAACTTTTTAGATAGGGATAAATCTTGTCCCACACACTTCTCCTTGACCTTAGGAGCTGTGACCTGATCACTGTGGAAAAGGGCGACCTGTTTCTAAGTGGCAGCCATAGTGGAACCGCCTCTAAGATTGCATTGAGTTATTGCAGCTGGATATCAATATTTTTGATTGTATAGAAAGCCATTTGCCTGACCATGGAGATTTTAGTGGTCTCTGCACGTGATGGTGAAATGCAGTGCCAACTTGAATAAGAAATGCCTAGCATCAGGTTAGCAGAGTTCTGGGTGTGTCTGGATGATGGACTTACTGAAGAGGCAGGAACATGGATAGTGCCAACCAATGGGCTTGTAGTCTGGATGGAATTAAAAGGGAAAGAAGAAGGAAGTCTCATTTTTTGCTTCTTTGGAGGAGCTCTGTAGCGAACCTCAGTTGGTCTCTCATTGTACCCCGGAGAGAAACGGCAGCAGGTATGAGAAAAATAAAGACCAGAGACAAGAGCTGGGGTCAGGTGGAGTCACCTCCTGCCTGATGAGCAGAAGGACTCACTTCAACAGTAGGGGAATTTATTTTATACACTTGCAAAGTTAGTAATGGGCAGGTAATGTTGCCTAGCAACTAACGACTGCAATTGTCCGGCAGGACGCCCTTTGCAGTACTGAAGCAGCTTCACTGCTTGGCTGATAACCAGCTCCAGTGGCTCCCAACAGAGCCCCAGTCTTTACTGTCACACACCACTGAGCCTTCCAGGGCAGACCCTTCGGCTTCCTGATGTGGACTCTCAGGGGACTCTGCAGTGAGCTCCAGTCCGTTGACATTTGACTGCATCCTCCACTCTCTCACGTACAGGTGGCCCTTTTGCAGGTAGCCACTGTAAGCCTACCTTGTACGCCTTAAATGTGTGTACATTATATTAAATCTGTTCCTCTAGGGGACCCTAACTGATATACCTATTTGGATCCCCTCTGCCTTCGGAAAGACTGTATCACTTTACACAATTTCTGTGTGTTTTTTTAATGCCCTTCACATGCACTGAAATGTCCTGATAGCACTGTGGAAACTGGACCGACCTGAGAATGGGCTTGAGTCCCGGCTGTGTTCATGTTAGATATGCATCTAAGGCCCTGAATTCTCTGGCCTCGATCTCCTGGGCTGTGAAGCAGGAATATCAATCTACAGCAGAGCCAGTGTGAGAGATAGAGCTAAGTCTACAGAGGCCGTCTTTTAATGCCTGCCCTGTGGCAGTATGACACATGTCGACCTCTGTCACCAGACTGCTGCTGACGAGGGCGGAGTTATTTCTGTGTTGGTCTCTTTTTATCCCATTGCTAATCACAGTGTTTTACTATCACTTGATGTTTCCTGCTGTAGAAAGGCGATTATTACAAGGAACGCATTGCCTTTACATATCTAAGAGGAACCCTGGGCAGCTGTATCAAGGTCTGTCTATACATGACGCCAATTTGTAACTTGATGGAGCCTCTTTCAAGGAAAGAGAAAGAGAAAACACCTGTTTTACATCTCAAGTAAAGAGAGGGAACTGACACGTCCACAAAGTGTTTGAAAAGTTCCCGTCTCCACCCCGTGTTCCCCACTCCTCGCCCTGTAAACACAGAGCTTTGATAGCATTTGCTCCTGGCATGCTGAACAACTGACAGTGACTGCATACAAATCATAATTCACATCACTGCAGCCAGATGTAAGGGTAGTGAGTTTTTCACTCCTCATGAGTAAACAATCTTTGTGAGAGGTTGTGAGTTCTATTTAAAAGTGGATTCTTTGTTTTCTAGCCTCATGCCCATATAAACTTGATAATGACAGTTATGTCCCTGCCTCTGTTCTTGGCTTTAACCATCACGGAACAGGGCTGCGTGATAAAGGAACATGGCCCTTTGCTCATTGTACCGAAGCGAAGCAGCTGAGGGTAAACACACTTGGCTCGAGATCCGGGGAAGATGGCGACCGGGTGAGCAGCAAGGGAGCGAACCTCCTTAATAAACACCACCAGCTCGAGACAGACTTGGTGAGCGTGAATGCCGGAACCTCGGCTGGGAAGTTTAAACTGGGCGTATTTCTCTGAGATGCCAGGGGAGATGTGGTAGGGCGGACCAGGCTGCCGGGGCGAGACGTGGGAAAGTCC
>PVLD010005123.1:0-116071 GCA_004027595.1 Dinomys branickii | reverse complement strand
AGTGCTTCCAGAACTATGTTGAATAGGAGTGGTGACAATGGACATCCTTGTCTTGTTCCTGACTTTAAAGTGAAAGTTTTCAGTTTATGTCCATTTAGTATGATGTTGGCTGTTGGTTTGTTGTAGATGGCTTTGATCAGATTGAGGAAGAGGCCGTCTATTCCTATTTTTTCTAAGGTTTTTAACATAAATATATGTAATTCTTTTTTTTTTTTTTTTTTTTGCGGTTCTGGGGATCGAACTCAGGACCCTGTGCTTGCTAGGCAAGCGCTTATTCCACTGAGCTATATCCCCAGCCCAATATATGTAATTCTTAAAGTAGGGGGGTTTTGGAAAACTTTATGTTCATTATGATGGATTAGAAGTAGATCGGAGTGTAATTCTTGAGAAAAATATGTACATGTCATTATTCCCTTTAATTTTTAGGTGATAATGGATTTATAAATGTGACATGGTTATTAAAAAAAACCTTAGATATCATTGTTGGAGTATTTTAAATATTACCAAGGAGAGGTGTCTCATTTTCTTTTGAATAGTATAGTTATCCTACGTTTTCAGTTGTGTCATTTTTTACACAGTATGCAGAATTATAATCCATTGAGTTCAGATTTCTTAATAATTATTTACTAAGGATATGTGATTTTAATGAAAGCATTGGTTATATAACATGGCAGCATTATAAATGGATTCCAGCATCAGTTCTGGATGTTTTGTTACATAGGAGACTAAAGAATTGGTTGTGGCCCTGTCAAAACAAGAAATCCATCTCAGAAAGGCTTGCACCTGCTCTTTTGAAAACAGGCAGATGGGCCCAGTACAAGCTCAGAAAAAATTCACCTTTACATGGATACTATCATAATAGATTGTTTGAATTCAAAAACAAGAGAAAAGTAATTGTTTTGTGATATTTAGAATGATGTGGAAGGGTCATTAGTTGAAGACTTCAATCAGAACTTGATCTCTTGAAGAAATACTAGAAGGATGAGAATAGGGAAGTGATCTTAGAACTCTATTCCCCTGGTGCTTCCTCTTGTGTGTAAATAAGCAGCTTTCCATGAAATAGGCTGCTTATATTCATTGCTGAGTGTATTTCTACAGATACTTATAAGTTCAAGTTTATCAAATATTAAACAAATAGTAAATATTAGATTTATTTATACTTGAAAATCAGTTTTAATAAACTTCAATTTTTTTTATTAGAAATTGTGTGGGAACTTGCTGGTCAGCTGCATATGTGACTGAATGCGGAGGGTCTTACAACTGAGGACATTCACTAAATAATTTTTTATGCCTCAGGATGAATTTCACTCACGGTTGCGGTTTAATCGGAGAGGACTGGTTGCCATGGCAAATGGTGGTCCTCATGATAATGGCAGCCAGTTTTTCTTTACCCTCGGTCGAGCAGATGAACTTAACAACAAGCATACCATCTTTGGAAAGGTTAGCACGCAATTATCTTAAATCTGTGGTTTAGTTACGGGTTTTCTGTTATTCTGTACGCTTGTATGGTGATATATGTGATCAACTTATGTAAGACCTGTCTTCATAAAAATGTTCCCTGTATTTACTTATTATTTTAAAAAACAATGGAATAAACTGCATTACTGTTATAATGAACTATGAAGGAACAATTAATTTCTTTATTGTGTTTCAAAGTAGTCATTTGTTATGACAGGAATGTTTCCCTTCTCTAAAATTGTGCTATGTAATGGTATTAGCTACTATGCCACTCAGCCTGTGTTGCTTTTACATTATGAGAAGCACACTTAGATACCAATGTCCACTAGCGAAAAGCTTGCTAATGATATATTCTCTTAAATTTAAAGTGGAAGCTGTGTTGACATTGAGAGTTTCTTTAGAAGTATTACTTTGAATAGTACTTATTCAATGCTTTTCACATTCAATGTCTTACAAAAGGATTCTGAAGCTTTACTTCTTTCACTTTTCTTGCTTATCATGAAAATATTCCTGTTAAGTTTTAATTCTTAGATTAGGCATCACTAGTTTATCAGCTCCCTCTGCTGGTGCAGTAAGAATTATTTTCTCATAGGCACAACCGAATTTTGTGAAGATGAAAGGGAAGAAACTAACCTAGCACAGTGAAAAACTGATACTGTTTTTAAATCTTGAAAAATGCTGAGTTAAAGGAAACACTCTAAAATCATGAGATGTAATATTATTTCTTAATTCTTAACAACATGGAAATAGCATAAGCTTATTCTTTCAAGCTATTCCCCACACAGGCTTTCTTATACCATAGATATTTTCCCTATTATTTTTTTATTAATAAGAACATATAATAAATGATATTTAAGTTACCTTTCTATATTTTTACAACTTATATAATGTAAACATTAGACCTAACATTTAGCTTAGTGCTTGTAAGTTGGAAAAGCTACCCTCTTAGTTCTAGAACTTCCTTGAGTCTATTTTCTTATCTGATAAAGAGGATGGGAGTTCTTTTAGGGTATTTGTGTGGATTAAACAAGATAATGTGTGCAAAGCACTTGTCATATATTGTTATGGTTTGCTTATCCTATTTTACTCTTAGTCTAAATTTGTTTATGTTTCTGTCATTTGGGAAATTATTTGGCATTATATTTTTGTCTTTGTAAAGACTGCTATTAAGTATATATACTGAAAATTTACCAAAAAATTTTTCAAGAGATTGAACCTATCTGTGTTTTTCCCTCTTAAAATAGTTGGGTTTTTTGCATTATAAATGTGTATATTATTATGCAATAGTATGAAATTCCCTTTTAATTATTTTAAAAATATTTTGAATGCCTATTAATGGAAAGGATAAATACAAGAATTTACAATCATATTTTATGTTTTCATTGATAGGTTACTGGGGATACAGTATATAATATGCTGCGACTCACAGAAGTAGACATTAATGATGAAGAAAGACCACGAAATCCACACAAAATCAAAAGTTGTGAGGTACACAGAGTTTAAGTTGTCATTTAAGAGAAATTGATTTTCACATTTAAACTATTAGATAAAGGTTATATTAATAATACCACTTACGTATTTAGGTACAACTTCTGATTAAGAACTTGTTTAATTAAAAGTTTTGAAAAAAAAGTTTTGAACTTCAAGATGAAACTTTAGATGATTAATCCAATGAATGAAAAGCTCAATTTATGATGAAACTTTAAAGCAATTATGTTTAAATGACTTTATAGGTAACTTAAGACTTATTCTTTATTGAGGAAGCAATATCCTTAAAAGCCAAAACATTCTCTGGAGTCAAAACATCTCAGTTTGTATCCTTTAAAATTTCCTAAATATTTTTCCCTTTTATAAAGTTGGGACAAATTATAGTACCCTTTGTGTAATAGCACATAAGATTCTTGGGAGGCCCAAGCACTTTGTACAGTATTATGTGTCACTATGTTAAGACTACTTACATGGGGAAAAATATAGGCACTTATGTCATTGAAGTTAAATATTGGTTTTAACTTTTGTGAAATTTAAAACATGGAATAATATTTTCAATCTATTTCTTTTTGTAGGTCCTGTTTAACCCTTTTGATGACATCATTCCAAGGGAAATTAAAAAGCCCAAAAAAGGGAAACCGGAAGAAGAAGTAAAGAAATTAAAACCCAAAGGCACAAAGTAATCATAGTATAAAGATTTTCCTTGGACTTGAAAAATGACAATAATTTACTTTATTTTCTCTTGTAATAATTTTTTAGGAACATGGGGAATCTAGTTGAACAATCAGAATATTGGAGATACTGGAATTTTAAATGTGGGATTTTATTAAAAAATGAGTATTTATATTTAAGTACATTATATAACCTAAATTTAAGCTACAAATCTGTCATCTTAGATGTCCACATGAAATGTGTTAATAAATATTTTATATCACTCTATCAACTATTTATATGTTGAGAAATTTGTTTTTTGCTTGTTTTTAAATTAATTTAGAGTAGGAAATAGTATAAAGAATATTTTTAATATGTATACTATGTGATTCCATAATGTTTTAGTCTTTTCACTTCTTTTTTGGTGCTATGAAAAATAACATTATAAATATTTTTAAAAATACAGCTGTTTCATCCAGTATTCTGGATTATCTCATCATTTTCCAAAAAATAGGAATTTCTTTTTAAAATAAATTTCAGCATTTTGTGACAATATTCTTACATTATTAATATAACATGTTTAATTAAAGGGGATAGTACAAAGTTAGATTTTAGCTTACTCCACTGAATTGTACTATTCTTTTTAGAGATTTTATAGTATTTGTAAATGTTAGATTGAGATACTTCTAAATGGAAGCTTGAAAAATAGAGTTAAAAAGAAGCAAAGTCTATTCATCTTTCCAAGCGTTAGTTGCCTTATGTAGAATGGAGATTTTAATTATAACACCTTACTGGTATCAAGGTTAAATGAGATACCCTGTGTGTAGGTATTTAGTACATGTTAGCTTTTTCCCTTGATACTTTTTAAAATAAATAAGTTGCTTTTATACAGTCTCAAATATAGCCAGACGCTTTAATGAGTGGTTGAAGGTTTGTAGCAAGACACAGTAATTTTTTATGTAGCTGTATATTTTGGTTTTTCTTTTATTATTTGACTCATTTATTTTGACTAATTTTCTGTAGAAAAAAGGTCACTGTCACTTTATTCATTTGTAGTATGTCATCACTGTAGTGAAAGATTAAAGGAGCTAAATTCATTTTTCCCCCATAGGCTTTTTTATTATTAGGTCTGACAATTATGTATTTTTTATTTTAAAATATTTTAAAATAATAAGGTATATTTTGACAAACACTGCGTTAATTGCTCCCAGGTGTAGTGCTCTTGGGGCTATATATTTATTAGTTTTTCAGAAATCTCCATTTTGTTACTAGTCTTGATAAATACCAAAAACTTAATTATTTTTGTCATACTTGACTTAGTACATTTAATGGTAATGCTCAGGATGGATTTTGATCATATTTTAGTGGTGATCTAAGGCTTCAAGCCTATACTAAAAATTACAGATCTTTACTGTACTTCTGCTAAAGATTAAATAATATTTTTTATTTAATCAGCATGTATTCTTGTAAATTCTATTTTATGGTTTGAACACAAGATACTTGAGTTTTACTTGACCCAAATTTTAAAATTTTGTGCTTTTTCGTTTTTCTTTTTTGTTCTTCCCTTTTTTGTCCCTTTCTTGCTCTTCTTTGACCAGAAATTTTAGTTTACTTTCATTTGGAGAAGAAGCTGAGGAAGAAGAAGAGGAAGTAAATCGAGTCAGTCAGGTAATTGCTAATTTGCCTTTTTTTCTGAATTATAAGAGATTAAAATATACTTCTTATTCATTTTATATCTCCTATTCCTGCTATACTAGGACTAGCACATTTTGTGTGATACACACTCAGTACGTGTACATGGAATTGCTTTGTGAAGTGATTTGAGGTCACTAATATTTATAACTTCTACACTGATTCACCTTCTTAAAATTATTGAATTTTTTAATCTTGGCATTTGTTGTGTTTTGTTTTGTTTATTGACACAAGAGTCTTGCTGTGTAGTTCAGGCAGGGCTTGAACTCTCTATGTAACCAAACTGGCCTTGAGCTTGCAGCAGTCCTCCAGCTTCAGCCTCCTCAGTTGGGATTATAGGACTGTGCCACCCTACCCAACAGATCTTTGCATTTTTTTCTGTCAGTTAAAATTAGCCTGAAACATTTTTTTGAATGGTTCAACTTTATTCTTCAGATATTAATTGATATTTCTTTGCTTTGCTAGATGATGATGATTATTACAATTATTATAATAAACAATCACAGACCAAAGTGCTTATATTCACCTTACTGTTATTATTGTGTAGTTTGCTTGCTTAATTCTCACCACAGTCATTTGAGATGGGTGTTATTGTTACATTACTTGTGGATAAATTCAGGTACAGCTGGGTTATAATTTACTCAGAATCACACGCCTTGTAAATAGCTGCTGCTGGGACTTGAGCCCATGTCTCACTATAAACTATTGTCTTCGGATAGTCCCCTGCCTCCTGCACTTTACTCCCTTCTGGTAGGCCTTTCTACATTCTTTCTCAGTTTCATTTTCATTATAAATCTCATTGCTGAAACATGTAGAGTAGTGTCTTACCATTACTGGGAGCAAATTCTAGTATTTGTTCTCCAAAAAAAAATCAGAAGTCTTTACTGCCCAAAATTCTGCTGTGCCTTCCTTGCTTGAAAGTTAGTGAGTACTGAGACCTAAATGATTAAGTTCAAAAATTTTATCACATTAATTAAAACTGAGAAACCTATCCCTCCCTGTCTTGCTTAACACATTCACTTTTTTTTAAAGCAGTACTCATCATATCATTGATTTAAAAGCACTTTATTGTCACCCTTGGCTTTACTCCTTTGTCCAAGTGCTGTGCTCACTGCTGCAATGGTTTGGGGAGGCTAATATTGGGCACATAGTATGCTCTCTGTTTATACTCACTGCATTAGAAGTGAATGAAAGTGGGCGTATATAAGAAGTAATTTGGTCATAATTTTTCTCGCTCTGTATATTACCTTGAGTGATCTCTTTGATAGTGTGTAATCAGTTACTGCCTACTTGTGAATCAGCATTCTAAACTCTAGGAGCTAAGGCTGAGATTTTCTTCTGGATCTTTTGTATTTGCAAGAGCAGGTTGGTAATACAGAATAGTGATGTTCATTTTGGGAAATTGGTATGGTGCATATAATCTTGATCATTTTCAATCCCTCTATCCTGCTGTGCCTTTCCTTCTTCACCCTCCCTTACCCCTTCTCCACTTTCAGCAGTCTGCCTTCCAGCTTCCTCAGTGCTCCTTTACTTTACCTATTTATTATACTTTAGGTTTCTTATAGAAGAGACAAAAGGCCGTGTTCTAACTTTCTGATTTTGGCTAATTTTACTTAACATGAGAGTCTCAGTTCAATGCATTTTCTTGAAAATGACATGAGATATTTCTATATTAGGTCTCAAAACTAAGTTTATTTTTATATAAACCTTTCCCTATTCCTTATAAACATCACTGCTCTGGCAGCTTGACACCTCAGGAGTCATCTTCTTCAGATACTAGTATATCAGTCTTTCTTGTTCATGATTCAAATTTGTACCTCATCAAAATGAAAGCTTCACTATATGTCATGATTCTGTAAGTGCATTTGTGAATGGACAACGCCACAGATTTTAGATTTGGAATTAGCAGGGTTTTATTGATGACAAGTTTCCTTGCAGTCCTGTGCCTTCCAGTCCATTTTCTCTCTCTCCCCACCTCTCTTTCTTTCTCCCTCTCTCCCTCTCCTCTTTCTTACCGTCTCTCTCTCTCTCATTACTTTTTTGCTTTTCTCTAATAATTTAACTCCATTATCACCTCCTGGCTACCTGTGCCCCTCTCCTTTACTGAATTCCCACCCAGGCTGAGCTGGATACTTCTTTGATAATCTGTCTATGCCTTCAAAACACTTATCATACTGCATTATAGTGCTGTATTTTCTCATCTTCTAACTGAGCTACATATTTATTTTATGTAATGTAATTCCTACAAGAACCATGCTATACAGATGTCATTCCTACTGCATGGATTAAAGAAAAGTCAGTGTTCAAAGAGGTTAAATCAGTTGTTTAAGAATGTGTACATAAAAAATAATGAAGTCAGGATTTTGGATTTAGGTGTTGATAGTTGTTAAGTCTGTAATATAATGATAAACTCTCCAGATGCCATCTTCCTCAAGCCGAAGCTATCTAAAAGGCTGCTTAGGAATTTCACTGGTAGCACAGGATTTCCACAGCAGTGCTCAGTGCAATTAGCCCACTGCCCACCCCTAACTTCATAGGATTTTGAGTAGTAGGTTGAGTGGCTCTAGAAAGTAGAGGTGGAAGAAAGGAGTTGTCTTACGAATATTTTTGTTGAAACTGAATTTTTTATTTAAAGTAACTTTTGTTCTGAATCACTTTGATTTGTATTTCATTAGGAAATCAATTTGAGATTTTTCTGTTTGTAACAACAGTATGTATTAAATGCCTAAAACTTTTCATCTTTGTGCTGCTTTCTGTTGTACAAAATGATACATTTCAATTATATTGAATATTGTAACTTATACTCCAAAAGCAGTTTGTGTTTGTTGTGAACTTGTAGCATGAAAGGGTACTACTTGAACAATGGCAGCTTATTCTTTACTTCCTCTGTTAAACCTGAGACACAATGCAAACAATTTGGATGGACTGTAAAACCTTTCTCTGCCAAGAAAATTATAACTCACGGACCATTAGCAAACGACTACTATTATCTCAGTACCATAACATTGTATTTCTCTTACCTGACCCCTTAAAGTGGGGTGCTATTTGATCAAATTACTGTTATCTGCCCATATCTCCAGCCTCCTTAACTTTTCTTTTCTCTAGTTGCCTACTGGATATCTTTGTGTGAATATCTCACTAGTTACCCAAGTTCTGGGCAAGGCTTTTAACTCTTTATCTTTGTTTCCCATACTTCAACTTGTAAGTTTTCTTTCTATTTCCTGTTATCAGTATCTTCCAAATAACTTTATGTTGAACTCTGATTTTTTTTCTGTGCATTATTAATTGGTTGTACTGTCCTGGCAAGTTTTCATTAAAGAAATAGCTCAACTTTTTTCCTTTTAATTTTCTACTACCTTTGTTCAGGTCTTCCTTATTTCTAGCCTGTGCTTGTCAGCAGTCTACACAGTGATCCCCCATCTCTGTTCTCTTCCCTTCCTTCCACTCATGGCTACCAGAGTGGCTTTCCTAACGCCTGAGGTGTTACCATTACTCTCCATTGAGGGGATATATATATATTCCTTGGCCTCTTAATTCCAGCCTTTGCTTTCATGATTCCTCTTTACCAACTCTTCCCTTTTGTCTAATACTTCTTAAACTTCCCTATTCATGTATCTCCTTTGGTGCTTTTTAAAAAGTGAGGTTCTTAGGCCCCATTTAAAACCCACTGAATCAGGATTTCTCGGTCAGAGGCCTGGGAAGCTGTATATTTAGTGAATTCTCCTGGAGTTCATACCTAGGAAAAATAGGAAATGCTGCATGCTTGGCTGTGCTGTGTATGTGCTTCGTCTTTTCCCGTTTGTATGCCTTTATGTTCTTTTCTTGGCATGAAATGTCCCATCCCACTTGTTCATGTCAAAGTCATACTTATTTTCAGCATCCAAAAACCCATCTTTTGCAGTTTTTTTAACATTTTTTTTCCTTTCATATATTATTATACATTTGCCTTTGAAAACATTCTTTTTGCTTTATTATACAAGGAGCATATGACTGTATTCTCAGTCTATTCCAACAATAAACTTTGAACTCTGTGTCTTACTAATTCTTTAGCATCCTGAGTTGCACGCTCCTTGAAAATAGATTTTTGTGTTATCTTTGAGTGACTGTGTTAGCATAAAAATAGCTTGCATTCGGGCTTATACAAACTTATGCTGAAACTGCTTTCTACTGACACTTTATGACCTTGGGTAACTTAGTCTTTGTGACCCTCAGTTTTCCATTTCATAACATGGAAATAATATGTGTCAGTTAGGGTCATGAGATAAGCATATGGGTAGTCCTTATTGGTACATGATGCAATCTTGAAAAATGTCTTTGAGAAGATCAAGTATCTTAAAAGAGAACAATATTCTGTATAATTGGTATTTTATTCTCAGAACGGTAAGAAAGTACCACACTGTCTGCAATATGATCATATTGATTATGTAGAAGCTGCTGTCCCTAAGCCCAAGCAATCTGGAAGGCAGGTCATAGAACCTTAGCAACAGCTCAGCTTTTGGAAGTGGGAGGCCAGATGCTTGGCACAAGTGGCCTAGTGTCTTTCCTGAGGATCTTAGCTAATAGCTTGAGCAGCCTTGGAGAGCATGGGTCTACCCATGCACGTTAGGATCCACTAATAGCCTCTACATGCAAGTGGGTCTTAATTGCAGAATCTCTGTCCTACAGAATTAGCTATTTTGTCTATTTTATATAATGGACAAGTGAGTAGTTTCTTTTGAGAAAAATAGAACAGCAAAAAAATTGTTGACATTTACTGGCTTAGAAGAAAGAAAATTGCTCTAGTGTACATGAAGTAAATTTAAAAAAGAAGCCAAATAGAAGTGTATTTTTGTTTATTTTGCTGAAGTACAGTTCTTCAGACTAAGAGCATCACTCAGATATATTTTGTTTGGTAAAATGAAATCTTGGTATGAAAAAGGGTTGGACTGAATATCAGAAAAGTATGACCATTATAATCTTTAAAATGGAGCCTTATTATTTTTAAATGTATAAACTAACTCAAATAAAATATCACATATATGTCCTTTCATAACTGGAAACAATTTTTTGTTTTAGTGGTTGCTTGAAATTAAAAGGGCTTAAGCATTATTGCTTCATTATTCATTTGCAAGTTTCTTTCCCAGTGATTCCATCCTGTTAAGCTTTATTCCAGAACTTGTCTGACTGATCACACATTAAGAAGTGGTAAAGTTTGAATTGAGACTTTATGTGAGAGGAGAAATAAGATAGTCCCTTCTGGTTTATGGCTTACCAGTGTGGGATTACGACCCTCCTTCACCCCACTTACTTGTTCATGACACAGTGTCTCTTCCTCATGGGTTAGCTTTCCTTCTTTATTTATTTCAGTATCTTTCTATTACCTGATAAAATCTCTCTAGAATCATAGAATTTTATAGCTTAAAGGGATCTAGTCCAACTTCCTTTCTTTATAGATGAGGAAACTGAGAATCTGTTTAAGTGACTTGCCAGACTTCATTTCCTTTTTGATAGGACTGCATGATAGAGGGATGTCATAGTAATCATGTCTTGGGTTCAGAAAAGCACATTGTCAGATTCTCATGATATTTTTGTGGGAAACACGAAGAAATGTGATCTAGGATTAGATTTATAGCTAATTGAATAGTTCTACCCAAGAGGGGCTTTTTTGTTAACATGTGCCTGATTTTTTTTTTAAATAGTGAGTTGAAATGTAATAAGAACACATGTAAATTCTGCACTTTAATTTAGTGAAATCAGGGGAATATATAAACTTAATTAATCTTAGTTGCATCATTAAGAGTAAGTTTTCTAGAGTAAGGGATTTAACATTCTCTCATTATTTATGTCTCATGTGCATCACTTTGCTCAGTTCTGAATGAACTTGAGAAAGACATTAACAAACTAGATGCATCTAGAGGAAGGGAGGATGGTGAAGAGGATAGGGCTGATGGCAAAATCCATGTCTCAAAGGGAACTCTTGAGGAATGAGTACACACTAGCGAAGTAAAACCTAAAAGAAGATACAATTTTGCTATAAATATGCGAAGGATTCCTGTCTGAAAGGTCATTTCGTATTGCTTTTTTAAATAATAGTCTCATTCAGATGTCTGTATTGGTTAACATTCATTCATGAATCCTCAACATATAACTTATATACAAATTCTAGAAAATATTTTCCAAGTAAAAGCTTATAGATAAGCAGTTTTCATGAAACAAGTTAAATGGGAGGTCTGTCTAAAAGTATCTCAGTGGCAAGATGTTAATATAGTGATCAAATTGGTACAGTAGTTCTTTCAATACAGGTGAACATTTTTAGTTAAAACTCAAAATTGTAGAAGGGCTTTTTTCTCACCCAGAAAAGTTATACTAGTAGCCAAATCTACCACTTTCAGAATGAATAAGAATGTTTGGTCCTGTTCCATTTAATCCTATGAAATTAAACTTTTCCCCAAAGTTGGAAGGCTGTGATGGCTGTGATGTGAGGAGTTTCTGCCAGGCCACTGGCACAGACGTGTCTGAAGTGTTACGCAGTCTAATTTATAAAATATTTCTGCTGCCTCAAATTACTCACACTTTTACTTTACTTACATATCTAATGATTTCTATTTCGTAATTTTGAAAGACATTAGCATGTTTGATTAGTTTTGTATAACTATTAAAATACTGCCATTAATGTAGTATATTTAAGTAAAACAAAATTAGTATTTTATATTTCCGGAGGTCAGAAATCTGAAATAGGTTTCAGTGAGCTAAATATGAAGGTATTAACAGGGCTGTCTTCTTTCAAGAGGCTCTTAGGAGAATCCATTCCCTTCCTTTTTCCAACTTCTAGAGACTGGCAGTATTCTTTAATATGACCCATCCTACATCATAAAAACCAGCAGTAACTAGTAAAGTCTTTTCTTGTCATCCTGAAACTCACTCTCTTACCTTTCTTTTTACTTATAAGGTCTCTTGTGAGTACATTGGACCTATTCTGAAAATCCAGGATCACCTCTCCTTGTTAAATTCCTTAATATACCTATAAAGTCCCTCTTTACATGTAATATAACATATTCACAGGTTATGGGGATTAGGAAATTGACATCTTTGAAGGCCATTATTCTGCTTCCAACTCAAACTCTATATAATATGTCTAATAATAGGACCTGTTTATAGTTCTTTTATATTCTAGAAAGTAGAACTAGTGTTGATTGTATGGTTGGAAATTATATATAGATTTTTTTTTCTCTAGTTAGAAAATTTTCCAGTAATGGAAATCATTTTAAGAAGAGAGAGAGAAACTTTTTAGGTGTAGATGTGGGTTGACCAGTTAGCAGTGATGCCAAGGAGATTCATACTTTAGGTAAGAAAATAGATTAAGCTCCTAAAAATTCCTTATTTTTAACCAAGGAGAGGGAGAGGAAGCTGAGCTATCATTGTATTTATAGGAATCGTCCTATGTGATTGTAGGGACTGGCAAGTCCAAAATATCCAGAGTAGGCCAGCAGGCTGAAGACACAAAGAATAGCTAACGAGTCTGAAATCTGCAGGTTGGAAACTCCAGTCTGATTTCTATGTTGCAGCCTTGAGGCAGAATTGCTACATCTTTGGAAATCCTCAGTCTTATTCATAATACCTTTAGTTGATTAGATGAGGCTCACTCATATTATGGACGGTAATCTTAAAGCCTGCTGATTTAACTGTTCAAATGTTTTCGTAGCCATGTCTAGACTGGTGTGGACAACACAACTGGTCACCGTGGCTTAGACGGGTGCTACATAAAGTAACCATCAAACCAAGTTAGAGGCTGAGTAGCTAGCTGTCTGGCCAGTGTTGTTCCTAAAGGGCTGTACTATCATGTGTCCTTCCCTTCGTTTTTTCCTTCTCTCGTTTCTTCCCTCCCTCCCTTCCATCCTCCCTTTTTCTGACGCTTTACTTAGTTCCTGCAGTTTTGCTGCTGCTTTGATCTTCTATGTGAAGTTTCAGTTAGTGATGTAATTTTCCTACATCCCCTTTGATGTTCATTTTTAGATTTGCTAGCAGACGGTTTTGAATTGGCTATGGAGCTTCTTACGCTGAATTCACTAAGTATATTTAGTGGGTTGATTTTTTTTCTCCCTGCAGCTAAATCCTTCCACTAGCCACATTCTTTTATACAATTTTTAAAACACTTAAAATATATTTTTTGTTTCTTCTTCCTTTGAAGTTATTATTACCTGATGAAATAAATGAGATCTTTAAAATAGGTCATTCAGAAAAGAATAGGCATGAAAGACAAAGTTTGAGTTCATTTTAACCCTCTTTGAGATTGTCTCCTAATTTCCCCAGTTCCCCAATTTACTTTCTCTGCCTGTGGATGTAGTCTACTGTTGTGGGAAGGGAGACCTAAAAATTACTTTTGATCATATATTTCTATCCTAATTCTGTTTAAAAAGCTAACGAAAATTTGAAATAGTAATGATTATTCAGATTGATGAGTTCCTCCTCTCATCAGGTTTTACTTTAAATTAGTGTAAAACAAATATTTTTTCCTTCAAGTTGCTGAAAGTAACTTCTGGGAGAAAAACAAGAAACCTTTTAAAAGTCTAGTTATATTAAGTTGACATAAAGAGTGTATATATTTACCCTATATAATATTATGTTTAAAAATATGTATACATTGTGAAATGGCTAAATGGAGCTAATTAACATATGCATTACCTCACATATTATTTTTTTGTGACAAGAACATTTAAAATCTACTCCCTTAGTCATTTTCAAGAATACGAAGACTCTACCCCCATATTGATCCTAAGGTCTTCATACATGCCAGGCAAGTACTATATCACTGAGCAGTGTCTCCAGCTCCGAGACCCCATTTAAAAAAATAAACCACAATTATATTAACAATTCTGAACTAACATTTACAATTAAATGAAATAATGTAGTTCCCTAATGGAGCAGAAATTTAGAGACCTGAATTATAACCTACTCTTGGTACTTGTTAATGTACCTTCTATTTTCTGATCTGTGAACTGAGAGGCTGGAAACATGGGTCAGAGGCCAACTCTGGTTGTGATGTTTATGATTTTGATTCATAGAGTGTTTCAGGTGGAGAAAGTTAAAAGGTAATTTCTTAGAGTCAATGAAGATAACATGCTGTCCAGAGATGTAGGAAGAAAGAAGTTTGGTGAAAGAAGATATTAACAAAGGATGTTCAGGTTTCACTCCAGCTTAGGTTATACTGTTTTCACTGTATCCTTCTCCCTCCTGCGTGTATCTTACTTAATTCTCTTTATGAAATAGTCGAAGTTGCTATTCCCATTTTATAGGAAAGTGTTCTGAAGTCTGATGAGGTCATTCTTTTTCCACAAATGCCGTGTTTTAGATTAAAACTTGTAGAATTATAGAATATTAGAGTTTGAAACTCATTTGGTCCAGCTACCCTTTTTCCTTTTATTCTGTATTTCTACTTCGCCTTCTGTTTTTTTTTTTTTAACTTTTCCCAAATTCTTCATAATTGGACAAATATACTGTCAAGTAGTTTTTTGATATTTTGCCTTTTTATCACTCCTTAGATCCTCCCCCAACTACTAACTTTGCAACTCTAGTAAATCACTGACTCTTCCTAAACATGGTCATCAACGCTAATGGTGCCCTGCCTCTTAGACCTCTTAGCACGCGGTGCCAGGCACGAAGTATGTACTTACTATGATAGAACAATAGCATCAGTAGCAGTTGTGATTATGTTTTGTATAGTAAATATTCCTATAATTCTGTCTTTTTGCTTAATCCTACCAAAATGTAAATTGGTTGAGAACATGAGCTTTGAAATTAAAGCCCTAAATAAATATTTGGTCTCTGATCAGCGCTCCCATGCTTGAAAATCTCTTCTACATATCTCTTTTCCATTTATTAAATAATACATCGTAAGTACACTCTTTGGTTTATTTGGGTATATTTTTAAGAGTGGTTCTGTGCAATATAGACAGTATGTTTGAAAAATAATAGTGTGCATTTATTTCAATCTCAAGTTCTAATATATGTCATAAAAATTAGTTTATAGTTGTTTGTGAATCAGGTGAGATTTAGTGCTTAGAATTGATAATCAATAAACTTAGTTGTAATGATGTATCACTTTTTGAAAGAAAAGATATTTCTAAACTAGTACTTTTAGGCAAAGAAAGGTTGGGGTCTTATTTCTAAAACTTTATAACTTTATACTGAACTTTTCCAGGACACATCTTTTGCTGACCACATCATGTCTGTGCTAGATTTCACGTAAGTTTGTTGGTTTGACCTTTTAGACTTGTGACTGTGTTATCCGTCCTTTCCAGAGCATGAAAGGAAAAAGCAAAAGCAGCCATGATCTGCTGAAGGATGACCCGCACCTGAGCTCTGTCCCAGCTGTCGGAAGGTTAGTGTGCAGCGGTGTGGTGTGGTGCTAAATTCTTACTTTCAGGCTCTAGTCATTTTATTGCTTCATTTGTTAGCAAAAAGTCAGATCTCATAGGTCCAAGTTTTAATACCCAACTAAAAAATAATGCATTCTGATAATGGGGGCAGAGAACTTCTAGCATGACGGAGAGAGCAGTAGGCATTTTTACTCTTACTGCTGTCAACCTTTGTTAAACTAATTTCACTTGAATTTCAGTGTTCAATCCCCAGAGCTGGGGGGAAAAGCTCTCCAGCTTCATGTAGTCTAAATATCAGAAATCGCTCCAGCAGTTTATGTTCAGTCCAAGTTGCACTGCTCTTTCTTTGAAGCATTTTTGTCTCAGTGTCATGGGGTTGCAAAATCAGAATTGAAGGTTATTATTAAGAAGTTACCCACATTTTGGGCCAATTCACTTGAGTGTAAGTTCTCACATGCTTTTATGGAT
Source organism: Dinomys branickii (assembly GCA_004027595.1). Classification (NCBI taxonomy): domain Eukaryota; kingdom Metazoa; phylum Chordata; class Mammalia; order Rodentia; family Dinomyidae; genus Dinomys; species Dinomys branickii. The sequence goes on along the minus strand of PVLD010005123.1, from coordinate 99,959 downwards.
TAGTAAAAATTGTCTTATGATTTTTGTTGCCTCTCTTTGAGCTGGAAAGTCTTAGGGTTTAATATGATTGCACATAATAGTGTCTCAAAGAGGGACTAAAATAAATGAGTTTAGCTGATTTTCAAAAATTCTACTTCAAAACAATTTTTCTTAATATCTTTATTATCCTTTTATTGAAGGTTATTTCTTTACTGAAAATACTTTAAGTAAGCAAATAGAAGAAGTTATTTTCTGCAGACATTTATTCATAAAAATGGTCTTGTTGGTGATTCTTTGTTTTAAAAAAATCCAGTAAATTCATATATCTGCTAATGGAACATACTGCTTATTCTATTTATTAAAAAAATCCTCTCCCAACTATAGTAGAATGCCATTTTGAGATTCCTATGTTGAAGTAAATTTTTGAAACATTAATCCCAGCAAACCATTCTAAATTTTTGGATTATTAAATAATTTTATTAGTTTCACTTTGAAGCTAAAATTTATTTGTCTGATTTTTTTGTAGTGAAAAAGGTGATGCAACAGGAGATTTAGATAATGTGAGTATTGATTTTAGTATAAATATAGCCCAAACAATTTGTAGAAAGGTCAAAGTTTTATGAAAAACAATTATTTTTTCTTTAAAAAGTAGGGCAGGGATGGAGTTCAGTGGTAGAGCACTTGTGTAGCACATGTGCCGCTGGGTTATATTACCAGTACTACAAATAATAATGATAATAACGTAACATATTTCTTTATAATTATACATGTAAACATTTGAAAAAATTGAAAAATAAAAATATTTTCTTTTATTATTAGAATATTTCCATCCAACTATGTGTGTATTTCCCTACAAAATTGGGATCTTTATATATGAACTTTAGTCTGGTCTTTCCTTTTCCATAAAGTTAAATATTCTCATTCAAGACTATTATGATGTTTATTAGTTCTGCTGGCTAACAAAACTAAAAAGTAGAAGGAAGATTTTATTTTAATGTGTAAGAGAAAGTTTTTCAAATTATCCATATGCCACTTTTTGTGAAAACCCTTTGACCTATGCATCATATAATTCAATAGGAAACATATAACGTTCTATGTGAACACAAATTTATCTCTTATCACAGTCAAAAGAAAGGGCTTTATTACCTCACTGTGTCAGTGAGGTAATGAATACCTAACTTTGGTGAGGAAAACCTTCATGTCTTACAGGAGAGTTAGAAGTTAAGTGGGTCACAGAGCAAATGGTGATAAGTGGGGTCCTTGTAGCTCAGAGAGCTGAATGTGAAAAGTGAAGAAGAGCAAAATAAGAGAGAACATAGAACAAGGAGATTTGTGGTTGTGCTTTGCTAATGGGAAGGGGACCAAGAGATGAAGGGAGGAGAGGGAAAGGGAACACAGAAAGGACTCAGAGGTATTATGTACGTGTAGCATCATGAATGCAATCCCTATATAATGTAACTAAACACATACTAATAAAAATATAAACAAAAGAAGAGAGAGAGACAGAGACTAAACCACACTAAAGAAACACAAGTTGACATTTAAGGTTCGAAGGAGGCTGCTGTGCGGAAAGTGGGGAGGGCTGGAGGTAAACAAAGCTACGCGTGCGGAAGTTTCTACAGCAGAACTGACAGCACCCGAGTGTGACCAGAGGGTAGGGAAGCAGGGAGTGACATGAGCTAGGAGAGGCTAGGATGCGCACAGATACTACAGAGCTGTAAGGCCATGAGGGGTTTGAGGAACAGTTGAAGTATATTTGTTAAAAAGAAGGGTGCAATGGGCAGCTTCTCATTTTGAGAACATCACCATTGGCAACATTAGAGCAGACAAATTAGAAGAAACAGACTGGGTCCTGGGGAGCTATTGGGAAGCTTTTTGAGGCAAGCTTGATGTAAAATCAAAGGAGTGAAAGGGGAACAAGTTCTAGGAAGTGATTTCCATACCGGGAGTGAGGGACAAGGTTCTGGTTTGTGGATTTTGTTAGACAGGTATAAAAAAAAAGTCGGTTTGAGGTGGGGAAGATGATCAGATAGGTACAAGGATATCTTTTGTACATTTTAGGATTGAGATAAATTGGAGAAATCTGTGTACAGTAATATGGGTCTAGAAGATAGGATCAAGGTGTACGATAGGATGTGAAAGATTTGCTCCTAAAGTCTTGGGTATGGTGAGGTCATTTAATGCAGTGTCTAGTCTTTTCCCTGTTTCATGTTCCAAATGCTGGGTAAAAACCCAGCACTATTTCAGGCGTTTTGAGTTCTTACCAAGGAAGATAAACTACATCCATAAACAAAATTGCGTGATGAAGGCTGGGGATCTAACTCCATTAGAGAGTGCTTGCCTAGCATGTGTGAGGCCCTGGATTCAATCTCCAGCACCAGCCCCCTCCCAAATGTATAACTGTATGATTTTTCAGGGGATTCATTTCAGATCTCCTGAGGCCCAAGCATGGCAGGCCTGTGGTGTGCCTATGTCAGCGATTGTCAGCTTTCAGGGCTTAAGAATCACTGATGCATCTTGTTGGAAACATTTATGATTCTTATCCCAAGAGGTTTTGGTGCAATAAGTCTGCAGCGAGGCCTGGGATTTTTAATAAATAACTATGTGAGTAGTCTGAGAATTGGACTTTGAAGACAACTGATCTAGGGACTTATAAACCTAAAGTTGAGAGTCTTGCAACTACCAGACCAAAATATCACAAGAGAGAGATGATCCACTTGATATCACTCTCTTCCTTCTCTTCCTTCTCCATCACCTTCACTCCTCTGTCAGTAACGCTAGGAGCTACTCTGAAAGTAGCCCTCATGGGGTGTCTTTCTTAATTATGTAGGAAAAATAAACACATAAATAAGTGCTTTGAAAAGTAAACCGGAAAAGGGGAATAGAGAATACTGGAGGTAGGAGAGTCACTCTGCCACTTTAGTAGGGTGATCAAGAAAAGCATCACAGAGAGGGTAGCATTTGAGAAAAAAGCCGAAGGAGAGGAAAGAGCATACGATGCACAAAGTCTATGATAAGAGTGTTTCAGACTGGAGAGAACAACTCCCAAGTTGATCATTGCTGCTGGGTTGGAGTTACCAATTGTTTAGCGAGAAGCCGCTGCAGAAGAGGAATGACTGGTGTGACTTACAGGAATAAATTGTAGCTTCTGCACACTTCTTCTACCAGAATTAACCATGTTGAGGTTGCTGTGCTGGCCAACTACCTCCAGGAGCACTTTTCCCACTCAGATAAGAATAGGAATGTAGGTAGACACAATGTCCCGGGTGATATGGAGGGAGCGGGCTATGCTGCAGAGCAGCTGTGTATGAACTGAGCAAACAGTTCTTCCTGGGCTATCACCTACTCACACAGACCCCAGGGATATTCCCATCCAGAGCAGATTCTTCAGACCTTTGCTTTTCTGAAACATACGAACATCAAACCCGGCATAGAACACAGTGAGGAAAGTCTGAACTTGTTCTAGGCAAGTAAATGGGAAAATTAAATGCCTGGCAGATACTGAGTTTCTATTTCTACAGGATGCACAAGGTGATAGTACAGAGTCTGATGGTGGTGATGAGCAGAACCCAGTGAGAGAAAGAATTGCAAAAAAATTAAAAAAGGCCCCAGGTGCAAATGTGAACTCAGCTGGAGAAGAAGCAGAGAAGAAATCAGCCAGCCGCAGGTGAGTCATGTGAGTCTGCGCTTGTGCTTCTGGCTGTCTAAGTTTTTGTCTTTTTACACTGCAGATAAGGATGAGTCCTCTGCTCATCTAGTTTTTTAAAATTACCATTCATAATGTTTGATAAATATAAGATGTATAAACTGGCCAGTTTGGGAGCCTAAAGGAAATCGACCAGGCTTAAAGTAAATAGGTACAGCAGTGGTTCTAGGAGTTAATTCCAGTTCGGTTCTCTCTCACCTCTTTTTAGAAAGGCTCTCCATATTTTTATATCTGGGGTAAGAATTATTTTAGCTATATATTGAAGGTTGTGTTTGTTTAATATCAATGAGAATAGTACAGTAATTCCATGGAAAGAAGAGATACCTTCAAATAATTTAGGTGAGTGAAATTTGTCAAAATAGTTAAGTGTGGGCCTGAAAACATTTTTTATGTGTCTTTTCATGTCTGATTTACCAAATATGTACTCTTCCTAATCTCAGCGGGATCATGAAAGAAATTTCAATAAATGATGAAAGGTTTGCGATCTATTGGTAAAAGCTTGTTAGATTTTTTTGGTATCAATATTTTATTCTCCTGAAATTCAGCTCAAAGAAAAAACTCTTTTCCTTTGTGACTCTATTATTATAACTTTGTAGTATGCTTTTTAAATAATGTTTCTTTCTAAAAGTAATAGTATTTGTTTTCCTTATGTGTTCTACATGTGGAATAAGGTAGATCTAACTACCTGTAAATAAATTTTTTTCAATTAGATTTCTCAGCCTCATCTAGGAAAACTTAAAAAGCATTACAGCTACATGTTTCTCAATTTTTTCCTTTATATAACCAGAAATAAAAGTGCATCCCAAAAATTTCCCCTGAAAGTAGGACTTTTTGCATTTAGAATTCTACTTAGAAGCTACAGTTTTTTTCAGCAACATTCACTTGCAATTCATATAATCACTGCTGAATAAATTAATATTGGGCTGCTATTGACTGAAGATTTTAATGATCATATACATGGAGTTAAAAAGCCTCTCATTAGCTCTGTAAATTTTAGTTAATTCATGAGTATGATCAAGGGTGCAGTTATTTTTCTGCACTCAAAGGCATTTTTTTTTATTTTTAAGAATTATGAAGTTTTTAAAAATAGGTTTATAATATAGCAGTTTTTTTAGATTTCTGGTAGATTAGATACATACGTATTTGCATTATTTTTAAGTGGAAGCCCTCAACTCTGTCTCCATGGCTTTAATACAATTTCATATACTTATGTACCTTAATTAGCTGTTATAATTAAGCAAAATTGCATTTTTCATAAGAATTAAATAAAGCTTATTTGTAATGCACTTTCCATAAATGGCTTTGAAAAATGATTACCTAATATAAAAAATATCAAACAGATTGTATTTTCCAAGTGTGTTCATTCTTATATGTTTATCTTTAAAGGATTCCCTTATTTGTGATAGTGACCCAAAGAGCAAACATGACATTGATGGCTAAATAGAGGAATATGATCTTGATCAGGAGAATAAAGGGGAGTCATTGAAATGGTTGTTTTGCTTTGTTTTTTGTTTTGTTTTGTTTTGTTGAATGTGGATTTAAAAATGAAACACTTCAGGAATTCGTGTTTCATCCTTTTGTGGGGGCCATGTTAATCTTCTCTGTATCATTCAAATTTTAGGGTATGTGCTGCCAAAGTACGCGCCATCCAAAAGTCTTTACAGGTGGATGATGAATTGTTATTATATTTAAAAAGTGTGGAGGAAAGCTTGACAAAGGCGTGTCTTGGATCACTGAAAGAATTGATAAAATACCACAGGCTGAGTGGCTTCAACATTCTTCTTCATCATTCTAGAAGCTGAAGTCCAAAATAAGAATGCTACTCAATTTGGTTCCTGGTGAGGGCCATCACTTTCCCTAAGGAACTGATCCCATCGTGGAGTCTGAATTTACCTCCCAAAGAACCCACCTCCACGTAGCATTACATTTAGAGTTTCAACAAAGTTCTGGGTACACATACTTAAGGTCCATAACAAGAAAGGGAGATTGGAGGAAGTCAGAGTGCTGTGTTAGTAAATCCATGAGAGATGGCAATGACCTGAACCAGAACACTGACTTATACTTCACTTGAATGTGATGCTTAATAATTAGATGTATTTTTGTTCTCATTATTTGGAACTTAGTTTTTCTTAGAATTTCTTACATAGTAACATGCCAGCTAATATCCACTTGTGTTAACAGTTTTCCCTTCTTATTTTATATGACTATAATTTGCACATTTAGATTCAGGTACCCTTAACCCTCTGAGGATTTTGTATTTTCACTGCAGAGGAGAAAACAAAATTTAAGTGCTTTTGAGGCCTATCAAGAAAGGTAAATTAAGTAAGAGCATTAACTCTCCAAAGGTGGTTTAAAAGTTTTAGGAAGCATATGAGCATTTTAAACATTATTTTATTTTTTAAATAAAATAAGTTGCAAAATGTCCTTACAAAGTATGCAAAACGTTTATTTATAACTGCCCGTGTTCAAGCAGACTTTCTCTACTCACATCTTCCTTTTTCCCTCCTTCGTCTCATTTCTTCTACCTACAAGAGAAACAAGGAGGTTGGGACAGAGGAGAAAGTATAGGCTTTCAAAATAAAAATGCAGTTTTTCCCTTAAGTCTAGAAACTTCCATGGTTGTCTCATGATCACATATTTTTTAGTTTGGAAAGTTTCCGAAGTCGTTAATACTTTTATTAGTTGTGCAGCTTCAATATACCTTAAATCTTGAGTTAATTACATGGTAAAACACACAAACACACACACACACCCCAAAACAAGAAACTTCTAAGGTTTTTGAAAGTTATAACGTCATAGAAAGGATAATTATGTGTAAAGGAAACTCAATTTAGTTTAAATTGAACTAGAATGGGTATAGTTAGAATGTCAGTGTGATTATTTAAAAATCAATGCTCTTAATATATGGAAACTTTTCCTCTGCTTGTACCTCTAGTATTTACTCTCAGGTCCTTTGAACATTTCCTAATTTGAGCAGTAGTATCAAAGAATAGACTGGTCTACCAGTCCTTAAGTCAGGAGCCCTTCAAAGTATAATTTTGCTGAAGATTTGTAATATTGCTTCTATTGGTAGGTGAACATCTAGAATAGGTTAAAGGTACTGACTGCCTTGAATGTTAAACTGCAGACAGGTTAATTGAATAGTTAGCAGTTAAGCTGGGGAAGGATATTTAACAATGTAATTTTCAACAAATGTACATACTTGGGAATCTTTCCCTACTAATGTATTTTCAACCATGTCTCTAGTTGTGCCTGGACCTTTGAAAAGTACATAGAGGCTTGGGGAAAAAAAAAAAAAAAATTAAATTCTTTCTATTTTCTGTTAATATGGAATAGGTACCCTTGTACCTATTCTGATTTCCCCAAGACTTTTAGGCCCTTGTGTGCCCCCCCCTTTGTTTTATTTTTTGACTTTCTATTAGTATGTAATGATTACACTCCTTACAGTAAGTTGGTACAGGTACGTACACTTTAATTCTTTTTCTTCCCCTTTCCTCTCTTTCCCCTCTCCTTCCATCTCTTGATCCTCTTCCCACTTGAGAAAAGTCTGTCATCTTATTTAATAATAATATCTCATTATTTTCCTCTTTATTTATATTTTGGCTCTCTCGTGTAAGAGAAATAGTGATATTTAAGCTTGCATATCTGATTTATTTCAGTTCACATTATGGTCTAAAAGGTGCATCCATTTTCCTAAATATATCAACTCCACTCTTTTGTATCCAGCACATCCTCTATGCTTATATCTTGACTACTGGATATTGATCAGAAGAATCACACAGCCAGGCAAGTTGGTATTATGATGGGTTACCGGTTTTCAGCTTCAGCCATGCCTCTAATATTTCTATATTACTCGCTGCCAGGTTTGCTTCAAACCTCCAACTCTTGAGCACATTACTTAGCCTCCTGTTTTATGAAGTAAGAGGGAATTTCTTTAACTTGTGTTCCTTTTCTTTTTTGTTGTTATTTGTTTGTTTGTTGTTGTTTTTTGTATTCCTTTTTGTCTTCCTCTTACCCTGTTAGACCAATTCATACGTCCTTCCCCTCTGTGTTAAAGGGAGAACCCCACACACCCATTCAAAAGACGCTGTTCTCTCTCTCCTTTATCTTCAGCTTTCTCCCTTCACTGAATCTTTCCCTCAGCTTGTGAATACGCTTAAGTGTCTCCCAGAAATCAAGAGTAAAAACAAAGCGGCTCCCCTTCCTGTCTCCAGCGCCCTTCTAACTCTACATCATGTGCCATTTTCCTGTTTCTCCACTGAAACTACTGTCACTCACGCCATCTAATTGACAAACCTGATGGCTACTTTACAGTTTTTGTTTTTCTTGGTCCCCCTGCTGTGGAAGTTTTATCTTTCCCATCCTGAAACTCATCCCCCTCAGAACCTTCCATTTAAATTGTGATCTGTTGTCCAGGAGCATTAGTCTTGCAGTGGGACTTTTTTATAAGGAGTGCTGAGTGTCATCCTACTTTTTGGATCAGAATTTGCATTTTAACATTTATTCCCCAGGTGATCCAAATTTATAGTACATTAACATTGGGGAAGCATTCTTCCAGAATATTAATTTCTACTCCCACTGCAACTGAAGGTCAATTTTATATTATCTTAACTCCGTTCTTGGTACTCTGTTCTCTGACTCTTTAAGGCATATTGACTATACCTTTCTCACACTTCTGTTGTAGTGAGTATAACATTGAGTTTTACTTTTTTTTCTTTGTGTACTCTTACACTTACCTGAAGGTAATAATTATTTCCGTTTATGTTTGTACCTTCACGGTCAAACATCATAGGTTCCCAAATGGTTGTATAAAGGAATGATCAAAAAACAGAATAACTATCCAGGCATGGTGGCACATAACTATAATCTCAGCACTCAGGAGGATTGCCATGAGTTTGAGGCACCCTGGGCATCATACTGAATTCAAGACTAGCTTGGACTACATAATGAGACCCTGTCTCAAAATATTAAAAACAAAAAGATAAAATAAGATAACCCTCTTTGACAAATCACTTTCTCTTCTAGATCCTGTAAGGAACTTGCTTATATTTTCACATGTAATTTATTCCTTTGCCTATCACTGCTTACACTAGGGTCCTTTAGAGACGCTGTTACTAACTTTACATCCTCACTGTTTAGTACAGTGAGCCTACAGTGAGTGGTGAGTAGAGTTTGTAGAATGAGAGGATGAATGATCAAATTGTGTATTATTATAGGAGTCGTTTTTACTCCTATAATCCTGATTCCCAGGCTCTGTACTCAGGTTCTGAATCAGGGCACACACACACACCCTTTTTTTTACATTTTTACTTCTCAGTGCAATATATGGAATTTATTTGTATAAACTATATTTCTTAGTACACATATCACAACTACAGAGCTTGTTAAAGTTTTACAAAGTAGATACTTCTATGTACCATCACTCAGATCAAGAAATAGAAATTTGCAGTTTTCTGGAATTCTCCCTCTTTCCTCATTCTGGTCACTTTGCTCTTTATTGCTTAATAGTTATGACTTTTCTAACTTAAAGAGTATTCATTAATTTAGGATAATAATATTTGAGAAGAGCTCCCCAAATACTCTAAATGTGCATCCAGGATTAAAGGTCCTACTCCCCAACTAGTGCATGCTCTCCCTTGATTACTTATGAGACATCGAGTGATGAAGAGGTGGATGACATTTCATAGGGTCACCGCAAAGCTTTTTGCAACATAACAGGAATAAGACATTTCTATCAACTGAACATGGTTTCATTCTTAAAAAAGATAGTGGTCAATTTAGTGAGAACCAAGTAATTTTAGAAGAAAGAAAATAAATTTGAGTATGCATAATGTTTTTAAAAGATGTGTGTTGGTAAAGAACTTAAGTTAAACTGGATGTGGTGGCACATACCTGATCCCAGCACTTGGGAGTTTGAGGCAGGAGGATCACACTGCATTCAAGACCAGCCTGGGCTACATAATGAGTTCAAGGATCTTGTCTCAAAAAAACCAAACCAAACAAAAAAGCAGTGTCTGTCAACCTTGCCTGTATATTTGAATCACCTGAAAACAGGTCCTACTCTGACCAGGTAAATTAGAATGTTTTATATAGGGCCATGAGCAAAGCATCCCTGTTTAGTCTAAACTGCTTCCAAAATCAAAGTCTGAGATAGATGCTACTTGTCTTTTGCAAAGTCCTACTTTAAAGTTCATTATGAAGACTCTTTTTCTGCCTTTAGGTGGAGCTCTGCAGCTACAGGTGAATCATATAAACCAAACTGAGTTTTATGCTGTTTCTAGCATCTGTGTATTGATTCATAATAAATGACTAACTGGTAAAATCAGATGTAATAAGCAGATAGTAAAAAAAAAAAGTTTTGATAATAACGGTCATTATGAAAATGTTATGTTTTGTTGTATAATTTCTATAATCTGTAATTTTATCATGATTATTTGTCATATTTTCATCAAATTGAAATGTAAGCAAAGAAATCTTGACAAATTCCTTCAAATCGCAATCATTGCAGGTTTCATACTGATCTTTCAAGATTAGACAGAAATGGTATCAGTTTTAATGTTGAACAGATTCCAGTTTTATCAGCCCTGTTCTATTTACCTGACTGTAGCACTCTTCCTTTTTCATGAAACAACTTAGATATTTGGTAAAGTTAGCTAGGACTTAGCTGTGTTTTCCTCAGAAGCTATCCAACATGGGTGATACAGCAAACAGGGCTCACCAGTTGCCCACTTCTCAGTGCTGGACTTCCCAGGCTCCGGAAGTATAAGACAGAAGTCCATACTTATTATAAGTCACCTAGTCTCAGATATTCTTTTATACTGCATAAAACGTACCAAGACTAATGTAGGCGTAAGAATGCTAAACAGATAATTACAACTTAATATGAGGTATTCTACTAAACATGCATGCAGAAGTATTATGGATATTAAGTAAGCAATATATAGCTCAGAAAAATATGAAAACACCAGGATAAAAAAGAATTGAAGATAAAACTACCACTTTTGCAAGTCAAAAAGTCAAATATTGGGAATTTGGTATGTATTACATTGATTCTCTGATGCTGTTAAGTCGTATTTTTTTTTTGTAGCCACAGTTGAAAAGGAATAACACTTTAGCATTAAACTTAATATTTTAAGTTAATGTTACATAATCTCCCAATGCAGGTTAGATGGTTTCTTCTTTCTTTTTTCCTTTCTTCCTTCCTTTACCAGGAACTGAACTCACAACCTACACTTGCCGGGCAGGTGCTGTGCCCCCAAGCTATATCCCTGGTCCTGGTTTGCTTTTGGTCCTTGCCTGTTATCCTTAAAATTTTAGAATAGTATCAGTTATAAACTATAGCATAGATTGATATTTCTGGCAAGCTTTTTACTTCTTCCGTTTGGATGTATATAGCAAAAATTTTTTTAATTAGTTAAGTTTATTGGTACATTTTAGATATATATAATAATCACATTCCTCACAGGGAGTTTGTTCCTGTACATGATACATCTTGATCTTTTTTCCCAACCCCCACCCTCCTTTCAGTCCCTCCTCCCTTTCCTATTTACAAAGCTTTGTTTCCACTTTTTCCTTCTTTTCTAATGTCTTTCTTTTCCCATCCTTCCTTTCTCCCTCCCGCTTCTCTAGTTCTCCTTCCCATTGGAACATTTTCTTCCTATTTCACAGTACCTATTAATACATTTTGGTCCTTATTTATGCTTTTGATTTTTCATACCAGGGAGACTATATAGCAAGAATTTCTTGGTATTTAAAGAAAAAAAACTAGCTCTTGGGCTGTTTGAAATAAAAGCACATTTTTAAAATGCCAAGTTAGTTCATTAAGAACAAGTTATATTCAAAGAATCACCTTAAACATAAAACCAAAAACCCCTTTCATTTCAGTTATATACTTCAGAAATATGAGTGCACTACTGTTTTTACAATTAGATTTTGTGTAGCAGACAGGAAGCAATGAAATGCACATGTAGGGGAAGATTCTCTTGTCAAAATGAACATGAGGTATTGATACCTCTTTAGAATGTATCGTCTTGTGTTACCCTTGAGAGGTACAAACTATTGATCTTACAGCATCAGTTGTTTATAGGAAATAAACTTATGCATTTGAAACATTGAGATTATGTGCAAAAAAAGGTTCTTTAAGTTATTCAGCACTGAAGACGTGGCTCTGTACACTGGAACAAATGTAGTCAACTTGAAGAATTCTGAAATACTCTTTGCTTTCTTGCCTCCCTGAATTTACCTGTAAACAGGCAGGTATAGTTTGGGTAAGACAAGAAAGAGAAGGGCCACCCAAGATGCAAAATTGTTTTGCACAAAGTGAAATTATACAACACTCTGGAAAAATTAAGGTTAGTGATTTTACTGTTGCTTTCTCTGGCCCTTCTTTGTCCCCTTTGCCTCTAATTGTTTAGAGATTTTGCTACTCTTCAGATATCACTTGGAAATTTGCACTTTATTAACTTCTTCCTCTGTCCTCTGCACTGTGCTATGTCCTAAGGTGACTTTCTTTTCAGATTGTTTAGTGTCTAAGAAAAGGAGACTGTTGTATAAATGAATAAAGGCTGTGAAGTGTTTATAGGTGCTTTAGCCAGAGAGTTGTTCTGTTACTCCGTAAATATTTATTGTTCTTTGACAGTGGAGCCAGGCACTTTGCCAGGTCTTTTTTTCTCTCTAATTTAGTCCCCACAACAGTTATAAGACATAGTTTGCATTATGATCTCTGATTTTCAAACAAAAAGCAAAATAAAAACAAAAAAATTCATCTGTCAGAGATGAAGTGACTTGTATTAAGTTCCATGACTAGAACGTAGCAAAGCTAATGCCTGAGCCTGTGAAGTCTGATACTTCTGCTGAGCCTGAAGAGTGACTGCAAGAGCAAGTCGTGTGTGTCCAGCTGAAGAGAGATGGACGTGGGGCATTTCTAGCTAAGGTGTGACACCATGTCCAGATATGTTGTTCTGTGTAAACGTAGGATGTAGGGCAGGGCAAAGATTAGAGAAAGGATTAATTCAAGCAGAAAGAAATGAGTGGATTATTGCTTTAGTCCCAGGGAAAGGTAATAAAGATCCAACTAAGGCAGCATCCCAGAGGGTGGATTTGAGAGAGATCAAGGAAATTGAATAAGTGGACTTGGTGGTGACACATTGGATTTAGGAAACCTGAATATATATACATATATATATATATATATATATATATATATATATATATATAATTTCAAGTAATTCCTGGGTCAGTGATGGCAAACCTGTGGAACACATGCCACAGCAGGCTGTTTATATCATTGAGAGCTATGAAGGGTTTGTCCATCACTGTCCTAGGTTTATGACTTGAATGAGTAAGTAATGGGAATAACATTGAGATGGGAACACCAGATGTCCCTCATGCTTCCCTTAGATATTTTTATTCTGTTACACTTTCCTGATACTCCTCAATATACTTACATGTAAATATCCACCCTGAATCTTTCTGAGTCAGTTGCTTCCTTTCTTAGTCAACTTAGGTTATTATACTATGGCAACCAAGTAAAACAAAATAAAAGTAGCCAAATTTCAGTTTTCTTACCGTGGCTATATCCTGGTGAACAGCAATGTATCTAATACACATTGTCTTCATTTTAGGGCCCAGAAATGTGCTATTCATCCCAAAGGGGGAAAAGTAAGAGTAATAATAGTAGAATCATATGCTCTTTTGTTTTTTTTCAGAGAGGATATTGCTGTGTAATTCAGGCTGGCCTATCCTAGGCTGGCCTCTAACTCACAGCAATCCTCCTGCCTCAGCCTCCTAAGTGCTGAGATTACAGGCATGCACCCCCATACCCAGCATGCTAGCTTTAAAGTTTCTGCTTAGAAGTGACATACATCACTTCACCTTATTGGCCAGACCAGTGATACAGTTAAGCCTGATATCAGTAGAGTGAAGTTTCAACCTTTCACAGGGAAGAACAGTGACGAAATGCCTGGAAACAAAAATGCAGTCTCTTACAGCCTCTGAGACTTAACCAGGAATTGGTGCAGATACCTGTGACTATAAAATTAGTTCTGTTATCATCTCGTTGGCATCTTCTTTGTTCTGTTGCAGAATTTTCAAAAGAAGGATATCAACTCCAAGTCATTTCAGACTTACTGAAAGTACTAAAAGAAATGTCTAAAAGAAATTCCATCTTATTAATCTTTACATCAGGGATAGAGAAGAAGACAGTGTTCATATTCCACAAATTTCTCAGATGCTGGAGAAATACCATATGTGCACATAACATTAAGTCACAAGGTATCTTAAGGATGCTTTGATTGTAGGGAGTGAAAAAACGTTCCAATTAGCTCAAGTGAAGAATTTCTATCTAAAGGAATAGAGAGTTGCACAGAATCTGGATAAAAGAATCGCATACGTTCCTCACAAGAAAGCGTGCTTCTGGGAAGTGTTCTCATCTCCTGCAGGCTCAGATTGTCTGCTCTTCTTTGTTCTTTTGTTCCATAATTTTCTACAAACCTGTGTTTTCTACTTGAAGGTATTATCTGCTGCTTCCTTCAGTCCAGTGCTTCAGAAACAAACTTGGTTTAGTTTCTGTGTCCCAAATGCAAACACATAGGAAATGAATAAATACTTCACAGAAATACAAATGACCAATAAATACATGAAAAAATATTTGACACCATTGACCATCAGGGAAATGCAAATTAAAACAACACTGAAATTCCATCTTACCCCAGAAAGACTGACTATCATCAGAAAATCAAATAACAATATTTACTATTATTATCATAGAAAATTATGAAACAAAAGAATAGAGAAGGCAAGGCTTTGGGGAATCCTTCTACACTGTTGGTGAGTGTGTAAACCAGTACAGTCCCTATGGAAATCAGCATGGTGTTTCCTCAAAACAATGAAAATAGAAATTCCATTTGACCCACGTATTCCTCTTGTAGGTATCTTGTTGAAAGAATTAAAGACAACATGGTACAGTGTAGCCATGTTTATAGCACAACTCCTAATAGCTAAAATCTTAGAAGTAGTCTATATGTCAGTAGATGGATGGGCAGAGAAAATGTGGTGTTTATGCACAGTGGAGTTCTACTCTGCCATGAGGAGGGTACACTTGAATCATTTGTAGGAAAGTGGATGCACCTTTAGATCATAATGTTAAGTGAAATAAATCAGAAACACTAGTTTAAATATCACAGGATTTCTCTTAAATGAGAAACCCAAAATACAAATAAAGAACAAAATAAAAGGTAATAGGAGTTAGGGGGATAGATCTTTCTCAGATAGGAAGAGGACTGAGAGATGGAGGGTGGGGGAAGGGAATGAGGGGACGGGGATGAAGAAAGGCATTAGCATGAGTTACACACATGTACCACCTCCACACGGGGAATGTAAACACTATGTACCGCAAACACGTACTAATACAGGGAAAGAATATGAACACATAGGAGAGAGGATCTTACTGGTCCGGCTGGTTCTCATGTTTACTCAGTTATGGATAGGCAATTAGGAAACCATGGAATATGTAGATGTGGCTAGGATGTCCAGCCCTTCGGTCACATCCCTTTCCTCCTCTTTCATTATTGGAATGCCACTGTCTGGCTAGACCCATGGATGCTTAGCGGAAAGACACTGACCAATTGTCTGTATAGCTAGCTATGGCTGTCTGGTCAAATTTTGGCTTATGAGATGAAAGAGAATACTTCTGTTGATAGTATGTCAAACAATTGGGCAGTCTTTTTTTTTTTAAAGGAAGAAAGGAAGAGCCTGGCATGTCCTCATCGCTTCTCCTTCCTGCTACCTGAACCCACAGAAGTGCTGGCTGGGCCTGGGGCCGGGGGTGGCAGCATGGAGTTTAGAGGGAGCCGGGTCCTTGAAGACTGTGGATCCACTATTCCAGCCCAGCTTGAACTGCCTACATCTGTGCTTTCTCTACGTGACATAAAACAAGCCTCAAGTTATTTCAGTTAGATTATTTGGGGTTTCTGTTACACACAGCAGAGCCTAAACCCAAGTGATATAGTAAGGCTGCTTCTTTCTGGGGTGTGAGTAGGGCAGGTCCTATAAGCAAGGAATATGGGCAGGGAGGAAATGAAACTGTGCATTATTTGTGGTAGCTCTTGCTTGCTTTTCTTATCTGCTTTGCTCAACATTTCTACCCCTCTCCTCATTTGTAACTGATTACCTTGTTATTTCATGAAGAAAACAGAATCCTTGAGAGAGAACTTGTGCATTTGCTCACTATAGAATTGACCGGTCTATCTCTGAATCACTATTTTACTAGTAAAGGGAAACCCTTCACTTCGTGCTGCAGTCCTCAGCCCTTTCACTTCCTCACATACTGGGTGGGTTGCTATCCACCTTATTCTCTCGGCTCACCTTGCACCAGGCATCCATTCTTGTGTCTCCACAGACACGCGAAGCTCGTTCTTCCTTGCACTTTGGTTACCTCAGCCTGAAACTCTGCTGTCTGAAATGGCTTAGTAACTGTTTGTTCTTTGCACTTGGCCTTTTGCTTAAATACCTTAAAGATAGGCCTTTTCAGACTATACTAAAACAACTGATTTAAATGTGTTTACCATTTAAATGTACCTATGTGAGTCTTAAACCTTAACTAGGATTTCCATTTTTACTTTAAAGCGTATCAGTGGCTTGCTAAATTTTTATGTATAGTGTTGATATATGATTTATTTTTCTTCTCACTTAAAAGTTTTAAGAACGTGTAATACATTTTTCTTTTTTCTGCTAGTTTCTCATTTTGTTTTGTTAACTTACTGTGGTTTCTATTTTAAAATTTATGTTGATTTAGCTGCTTTTTAAAAGTTATCTTGTTTAAACAGTCTCAAAATTATTATACGATTAATTGGCAAGATTCTGTTCCTACTGAAAAGTACTTGTGTTCGGTTAAAGGCAGGTAACAACTGGCATATTGGCTTATGTTGCTGAGTCATTTCTTTTTAAGTTGTATTGTCAATTTGTTCTGGAAATTCATTAGATCAAAGGTATGTATGTACTCAACAGATAGGAAGTGAGGTTTGTTCTTTGCTGTATATCTGAATTTCTTGATTCTATATAAAAGGGTGTTTTCTTAACTTAGAAAGTTATATAATGATTTTGTGCCAATTTCTTCTTCCTTTTACGTAAGTATTTAGTTGTTTTAGTTTCATTAATCATTACAAATTTATAAAAACTTTCCGGATATGCTTATTTGTTCACAATATTGACAATAACTTGAAATATCTTAAAGACCAGCTTTGTTTAACAGAGTTAAAGAGAAAAACTTTTGCCTTGGCTTCAAAGTGTTCATAGATATCTTACTGGCCTAGGACAAAGACTGAAGTGTTATAGGTCCTTGTTTTTTATAGCCTGCTACAATGTGGTAAGACTTTATTTTAGGTGAATTTCCTGTGTACTTGCCAACCACCAAAAAAAGATGCTGTATAACTGGCCTATGAAAATAGGTTTAGTGTGAGGATGGTAATCTTGATGGTACTGGAAAATGGCCCAGAAGTGGAAGCCCAGGATAACATTGCAGTTCTCCAGCAGCCTTAAATATTTGACTTTATGTTCACTGTTATATTCTGAAGTAGGATTTAGCATTATTCCACTGAGATTTTAAAAATTATGTTCTGCTCCTCACATTGTTTTAGCCTTTTCTGTGTAGAACGGAAAAAGTTTTGGAGTTAAATGTGCTTCTATTTTGGTATATATTTAAAGTTCTTTCCCAATAGTTTTTGTAGCAAATTAATTAGTAGCAAATTAATGAAAGTACATGTTACTTAACCCTTTTCTGTATGTTCGCGGCATAGGTGAATAACGTAAATAAAGTTAAAAGGCCAGTTGGGATGTATGTCTTTTGTCATTTGTTGTGTTTTGTTCTGGTTTGTTTTGAGACAAGGTCTTGCTATGTATTCCAGGCTGACATTGAATCTTGTCTGTTTCACATGCAAACTCTGCTTAACTTTTTGTTGTTACTTGTACATTTTGATTGTTAGAACAAAAGGAAATCCTATATAGTATGTGCTTTGAACTTGAAGAGCTATCTAAAATGTGCTAGTCACCAAAATCTAGAGTATGACATAGCTATTAAATCTTAAGGAAAAGAACAGGATGCCTTGAAGATAGATAGATGAGTGGATTAGAATGCAGAGTACAGAAATAGGCCCACACAGACAAATGCAATGGGTTTATTACAAAGTCATGGACAATCTGAATGTAAATACAGAAATGTTTAACTTAACTGCCATATTATACTTCCTCTGTGATAAGGTTTACAGAATAAGATATTAAAATGGTGTATCAACAGATTTATTACATTCAGTTTCATTGACAAATGGTAATCTTATTACAAGTGATGCTAGAACAGCTGTAGATGTATGTACAAAAACTGAACCATGGTGAATACCTTATAAAATAATTCAAAATGGATCATAGTCATGAATATAAAACTACTAAATTTCCAAAGGAAAATATGGGAAAGAATCTGTATGAACATAGATTTAACAGTGAGTTTTTAAATACCAAAGCATGAAATGTGGACAAAAATGGTGATTTAGACTTCATCAAAATTAAAAATCTTTGATTCTGCAAAAGATACCCTCAAGGGAATGAAAATATAAGGCATAGATTGGGAAAGCATAAATCACATGTCTGATATATCTGATAAAGAATGGGATCCAGAAAGTGCAAAGACCTGTAAAAGCTCAGTAGTAAGAAAACAAGCCAATATTTAAAATGATCAGAGATCTGAATAAATATTTTACCAAAGAAGATTTGCAAAGCACTTGAAAATAGGTGGTCTTGCTGAGATGGACTATTACTACAAATAAAAAAAGGATTGTTATTTAACATAAAAGAAAAAACAAAGTTTGAAGGTTGTTTTAAACTCTGGTACTTAATTACTTGTATCTGCAAGGATAGAGCTTAGATTCTAATGCTTAATTTGGTTTTTGCAGAAGTAAAGAAATTGTTCACCTTAATTTAGGAACAGAGGGGTATTATAGAAAGTGTAGGGAGAGAATGACAAAACTGGAGTGCTTTCCAACCTTTCCCAAATTGTATTGTCAAAGTTTGACTTAATCAAAATTAGAGTTTAGCAATGGACAATCTGAAATTTAAATAAAGACGTTTGATTTAACTATCACATTATACTTCCTCTGAGATAAGGTTTACAGAATAAGATATTAGAATGGTGTATCATGGGTGCAGGTAATAAGTGCAAGGGAATAGTTAAGAGTGTGATATTCTTATAAGTGCAAGAATTTGTGTGCACGTAGACGCATGTTGGCAAGCATTTCCATGGCAAGTTGTTAGAGAATTAAGCTGAACACAGGTCATGATGAGCCTTAGTGCTCTATTTGGAAACTTGTATCTCTCCTTTAAGATGGTAGAGAACAATAAAAAATAACACGATGAGATTTTTACTTTAGAGAGATCATCATTATACTCCTATGGAAAATAACCTACAGCGAGCCAAGACAGGTTAAGGCGATGGATATGATGAAAATTTAGACGAAGACACTGTTCTATTGGCTGAATACTTTACATTTGGCAAACAGTTTTTCAAGTATCTACAATGTCCACACGATAGATATAAAGAAAGATACTACCTTTGTCCACAAAGCTTCCAGGTGAACAAGCTAGATAACCATCTGTACACAGTGAACTCTATGTGAAAGAGAAGTTCAGAGAGAGTACAGTAGCTTCATGTAGGAGGGAGGGATTAATTTTGGTTTTATGGATCTGGAAGTCTGTATGTATGCAAGTAGATAGCATTAATACTGGGCCTTGAAGAAGAGGTATAATTTGAATAAAAGGAAATGGGTGGGAAAGGGAATTTCCAGGGAATTTCTCAGAGGAAACTGAGAAAAGTACAGGGTGTATTTGAGGAACAATCTATTATGACTAGAAGAGTAGATGTAGTTAGAAGTAAGGCTGATAAGAAGGGTTGGGACCATTCATCAGGTACCTTTCAGGGTGATAAAGTATAACTTCTTTTGCTTTATTTATGTGCTAATGAAGTGTACAGATAAATATAGATCAGCTAGATCAAATCAAGTTGAAAGATTCAAACGGGTGAATACTGAATTTTCAACATTTTTGGAGTGGAGTAATGTGAATGGCAGCTTGGCTGGATTAAGAAGTTACGTTATTTTACTTTTTATAATTTGAAAATGAATACCCAGTAAATATAGTTAATGGGACAGTGGCTTAGGAGATGACTAAATCTGCATGGTGGCATGATGAAAATAAATTGTATCTCCAGCACTACCTTAAAAGCTTACTTGAATAATGAATGTTAATTTAATAACAATGAGATCGGAGTATGAACTTGTTTCCTTATCTTTAGATATGATCCATACCTGCCCTTCCTATTGCAATAGGATTTTGGTAAAGTTAAATGAAATAATGCACATGAAACTATCTTTAAAACATGATGCCACAGATAGCTTATGATTATAAAGTTAAAAGATCCTTTGATGACTTGTAGTTCAGTTCACTTGTTTAATAACTACAGAAAAGCTTACTTTCTGTTACTCTCTTCCAGCCATGAGAGATTTCAAAGTAAAATAGGTTAATTTGTCATTTAATTGGTAACCATCACGAAGCATGTAGGGCTTCACAGTAGTATTTGGAGAGCTATATATATTTAAAGGGTATCATACCCAGCTCATTGAAATGATTTAAAGAGACAGGTTGAGCCTATCTAGAAAATTAGTAGCGGGGCCTTCCTTGATAAGCACTCTGGTTCTCCCGTCTTATATATCTTTCTTGTCTACAGAGATTGTAACTCAGCATCAGATGCAGTTGTTACTTAAATCATATTCTGTAAAACACAAGCGCATGAAATTACCTAAGGAATAACATATTAAAAATATCATAAAATGTGAACAGACTGAGTACTCTAAAAACATAGAGTCTCAAGTAAGATAACTCACATGAGGTTGGAGTTTTTGTGAAGTTGTGTTTTTGCCAATAGCCAGAACTCAAAACTGGAGTAAGTAGAATGTGTAGGTAATTTTGCTAGTAAAAGGAAAGGTCTCTTCTCAGAAAATGGCCTACCAATTTATTACATTTTGCTTAAGCCATTAATTGCTATTTTTATTTCATTTGTTTAGTTTTGAATGTTTATAAAAATTAAAGAATTATTTTTGAGAACATGTTGTTTATAATAAAAACTTTATGACAACTTCATAAAACAAAAAAATAATAATAAATTTGATTATGAACATGTTCATTTAAGGAAACAAATTTGAAAGATCACATTCTAACTTTAGCTAGTGTATACAGCTGTTTTATTTTAGAAAGATAAATGTCCTTGCTGAAAATTCAGTATTTGCTGCTTAGGACAACAGTATTTTCATTTTTATTTTCTCCATCTATATTTTTTTAAAATTTAGTACTTACAGAAACATTTCAAATTTTATTAAGGAAGACTAATGTAAAATGTCACTTTTAAAATGAAATATTGCCAATACAATTTTCCTATTGTACTCTTAATGTTATGCTTTTGCTTGAATATTTACATTTTTAGAACTTTGGTTTGCCAACGGTTTTAAGATAATAGTTTTAAAGGGTTTTTCCTATATGTGACTCATTCATGAATGGAATACTTTAAAAGAATGGCGTGGACATGCTATTCTGCATTGATAAAATAGTGAATGCTTAATAAGCAATGTTTGTACAAATTATGGCCCGAGAGTGGGACTTTGCCACAGAAGGACGGGCTGAAATCTCGCCGGGCAGGCCCTCCGTCAGCCTTCCGTACTGCCGAGAGGGCCACGTGAGCCTCAAGAGTGGGTGCCTTCTTCTCAGCGTCTAGCCTGTAGGGGGTGTTCGCTTTGCTTGTTGTTGTGTCTGTCATTTATTTGTCCATCAGGTCTTTGTAGCGGGGGTGTCATTTTCTAATTTGTAAAGGCACCATGTGTGCTAGCCTATAAGTAATTTAAAAAGTAAAAGAAGATAAGCAGATAAATATAACATGTTTGTCAGTGGCTACAACACAGTGGCCTAGCAGGGGCGGATATTTTAGAGCATTTGTTACATCCCAGGGATCCTGGGAGGAAGCATAAAAACTAGAGTTGCAGGTTTTCTTTCTCCAGTTATTTGACCTTCCAGGTTCTTTTCTCAAAAATGAAGGAATTAAAGTATTTTTAAGGGCCAAATAACTCAGCTTCTATAAAAGTCATATCTAGAACAGGGTAAGCAGGGAGAGCTTGGTTGGAGCTGGCACTTTTCCACATTCACAAGTTTTACGTGTTGTTAAACGGCTTTGATATGTCTGTGTGATAGGTAATAGTATATCTTCAAATCAGGTTGCTTTCTAACTTCCTTCTACTTATTTAATTTACTCCTCTTCCTTTTCTTTTTCTTCTTGTCTGTTTTTTGTTTTGTCTTTTTACTTCCTAAGATGGTAGTGGAGGTAGCTGGTTCTAGACATTTTCTCTATTCTACTAAAAATAGAAAAATGTAAAACTCTTAAGTAAAACTCTTAATATAAAACTCTTAAGTTTTTCTCCAAATATTATGATGGCCAGGGCTGGGGGTATAGCTCAGTGGCATAAGCGCTTGCCTGGCAAGTGCAAGGTCCTGAGTTCGATCCCTGGTACCGGAAAAAAATATATATATATATATATAATTTCCATAAATAAAGCACTTGTGAGTATCTTTGTTAAAAAAAATATTATGATGGCCAGTTTTTAATGTTTACTAGATCCCAGTTTTTCAAACACTAACCTATGTGTTTATGTGAAGGTATTTTCTAGATGTGATCAGTGACTTTAAATCAAGCAGATTATAGCAGATAATGTGGAGGCCAGATTCCATCAGTTGAAGCTGGAAGCTCAGAGCTGGGGTTTCCCCTGAAAAAGTTCCATTTAGCTAGAAGCTCAGATTCATGGCCCAGAAGTTTCAGCTCGCCTTTCTTGATGTCCTGTCCATGCTACAGACTTCATACTTGCCTATGCAGCACCCACAACTGTGTTCGCATTCTTTGCTATTATCTTTTTATCTATCTATATACTACTGCTTCTGTTTCTGTGGTTCAACCTGGGTTGATAAATTGTGCTTTTATTTTCATTCAGTTCAAAATATTTTCCAATTTCCCTTGTGGCTTCCTCTTTGACCTATGAGTTGGTTATGTAGAAGTGTGCTGTTTAATTTCCAAATACTTGAGAATTTTTCAGGTATTTTTCTGTTACCAATGTCTAAATTAATTTCATTGTGGTCAGAGGATGTTTTCTATATGATTCCTGTTATTCTAAATTTATTGAGACTTTGTTTTTGGTCTAGCATTGGCGTATCTTGGTACAAGTCCCATGTGCCCTTAAAAAGAATGTGTATTCTTCTGTGGTTGTTTCAAATATTCTATAAATGCACCCAGTATTTTTATGGTACCTTGCCCTTACATTTTAATGTTAATCCTGGAAACTAGAAGATTTTTCTTGATTAGTCAGATTTTTTGAAAGTATTGCATTCCTTAAAAATTCAAGGACCATTTTGTAAGTTTAGACTTTACAATTCATTATTTATTTCGATTAGTTAGAAGTAATTTTTAATTTTGTCTTTTTCTGTTGTCTTGCTTCCAGTTTTATCTTGAGTAATAACCTAGAAGCCTTAGTTTCAGTTTGATTATCCAAGAGTTAAATTTCATTGGTATATTTTTTGGACTTGATCCTATTTGGTTTCCTTCAGAACATTTGTATATGTATATGTGGGGCAATTATGTTGTCTGAGCCTAAGAAGAGAAAAAGTAGATGGAAATGAAAAATGAGTATAGTCTTCTCTGAAGCAAGTTTTCTCTGTCTTTAGGAAAATGGTAGTAACCAGGTTTAAAATATCTTTTATATTTAGAGTATGTTTTTCTTTTAAATAAGCAAAGAAAATAGAAAGCTCAAAATAGTAGGACTTTGAATTTTTTCCTTAGAAGATTGCCCATATTATAATGTACTTGCTATGTGTAATTTATAATGTGTGTAATATAGAAATTGTCAGTTTCTATGGGAAAATGGGTTAGGTAATTTAAATTTCAATGAATTAAAAATATTAAGTTTGAGATTTGAAATGTTCCTTAGAAGCCCTGCATCCAGTCTCTCACTCACCTTAGCATGCATTATATTAGAACTTACTCCACGTCACAGCCATTATGCCAGGTCTGTGTGAAGTTTGCTATCCTTGTTGTTTCTTTTCCCATTACCTTTAGTAATTGGAGCATAGTATAAAAAAGAGACTTATTTGTAGGAACCAGAAAAACTTTGTTTTGTAGTATAAACATACCCATGGAGTTAAACACGTCCAAGCTGGAATACTAGCTGCTTTTAACTAGTTTTTAGCTTCGTGTCTTTGGATAAATTATTTAATCTCTGTGATCCTAGTTTCTTCATTTTAAAAACAGAAGTAAATCACCTATCCTAGAAAGTTGTTGCAATAATGATATGGATTAAAGCATTCAATAAATAGTAGCTATTTAAATTATATTAATTACAAAAAATTATATTAATTACAATGTATTGTTTTTCTGCTTACAAAATGCTGTCTCCCAATAAAGATACTCTGTAATATATTTTAAGTGATTCTGACTATTGTTCATTTTATTGTATGATATTTTTAATTTATGAAAAGATAGTTCTAATTTAAAGACAGACAGTGTAATACAACTTTAAAATTGCTAGTATGACTCATTTACACTGCTGTTGTCTTGCCATTAAGTTGTCTTCTGTCCCACTTAATCTTCCTGTGCCAAATGTTTGCAGCACCTTAATAGAATGATGGAAGTTTAAAGTTGGAAGACCCTGTCAACTATTTCCCAATGTCTTTGCTCATTTAGGGTCCGATGGTAAAGTATCATAGACTGGCTGGCTTATAAACAACCATAATTTCTTTCTCACAGTTCTAGAGCTGGGAAGACCTAAATGTAGGCACTAGCAGATTTCATGCCTGGTGTGGGCTCTTTTTCTTGTATACAGTCATCTCTTTTGCTATATCTTCATATAGCAAAGGACCAAGAAGAATAGGCAAGAGACCTACACAGAGCCCTTATGTTTTATGAGAGCACTAATCCTGCCCTCTGGGGTTCCATATCTAAGGACCTGTAAGAAAAGAGCCATTCAGAGCATAACAATCAGTTTCTTTAAATTATAGATAAAGCTTTGAGAGGATAAGGAAGATCATTTTGCTACTGATAACATAGAGTCTGAATGTCAGCTTGGCATATTTTTTCCTATGGTGTCTTCTGAAAACCCACAAATCACCATTCTATAGCACATAAAACTGAAGCAGCTACCAATTCATATTGATTTTTCTTATCCACTAAAAAGGGTAAGAAAGCAGAAGGCTTAGAAGTCATCCCTCAGAAGCCAGTCACAGCAGTGATCCTCTGGCATTAGGTGAATACTCAGCCTGTTTAAAGTAATGACTGAATGATGTTCTGGTCATATAAGTGATGCTACCAATAACTGCAAAAGAAAAACATGTATTTTTGTACTGGTTTAGAACAAGTTCTATGACAACAATAACTAGGCTGGTAATATAATTTTTTTATAAAAATGATTTTTCTTTTTTCTGAAAACAAGCCTCACCTGAACCCTGTATGGTTCATTGTTTTAATCTTTTACTTCTGAGATTATTTGTTAGGTCCAGGAAATTCAATTTCTAATTTTAGCGTTATTGGCTCAATGTCAGAGTACTGACCGGCTCAACTTATGGGTGGGTCATGTTTGCAATTTTATTTGTATGCTATTTAGAATTTATGAAAAGTTTTCCTCTGGAGACAGGTTGTAATTGATAATTGCTTTTCCCCAATTAAGGAAATTTAATTCAGATCTGTTATAATTCCACTAGGAAAAAAACAGATGTTGAGATTTAAACATGTAATATGTGTTTGTAAATATATAAAAACGTGTACGTGTATTAAATCTGTGAGATGCTAGTAGAAGTGCACATCAGGCTGCAGATACTTCATTGCTAAAGATATGCTAACAAAAATTCCATTGACAAATCTGAAAAACAAAAAATTCATATTAGTTCATTCACTTATTTTTCAGATATCATTAGTATGCATGCAACGTGTTATTAGAGTACCTTTTAGGATACTTATTTGTGCACTGAATCGTCAACGGTTTGAGTAAGTGGTACAGCATGGTATGTTGTATCAGTATTTGCCCTTCATTAGAAATAGCTTATTTGCAAATCAAAGGTTCAGTTTTGTGCCCTTGGAAACATTGAAGATTGTTTAAATTTGCTGATCATTTGACTCTCATAGTTTTCCAATTTATTATGACTGTTTTCTCTTTACTGAAGATACCACATTTTGAAAAATATTGATAATGTCTTGAATTGTAGAATTATAATTGCTAATGTAATTTTTGTGTTTGCTACTCAATGTATTGTGTTCTTAGTAAGTAGGTAGGAAATCCTGCTTTAACATCAAATAGAGCTCCACAAGATATGCTCCCGAACGTGAGCACTGACAGGGAAGGGTGTGTCCACCCTCACCCCCGCGTGGATGCGTGCTTACATACATGGTAGAGGGCAGGACAGTTCTGACTCAACATATTTCAAGTATTTTAGTCCCAGGATCTTTACACTTGTAGAAATCATCCAGGATTTCAAAGAATTTTTATTTGGGTTATACCTATCTATATTTATTTATTAGAAATTAAAACTAATAGATTTTTAAATATGTTACTTTTTAAAATAACAGTAATAAACTCCACAAAACTGAACATGAACATGTCAATTTTTTTTTTTAAATTATCTGCCCTCAAAAATCAAACACTTGGCGAACAGAGTGGTATTATTTTACATTTCTCGAACTCTCTTTAATTACTGGTTATATAGAAGGCAGCTGAATACCTGTATCTATTTTTTCATTGTATCTGTTCCCTCCTATGTGCTGTTTTTTGGTTATATTATAGGAGGAAATCTCTACTCACACAAATACGTAGTTTGAGAAGGAAGGAATATGTAACATTCTTTTCAGATAATTGTGCTTTTTCTTCTTTGATACTACAATGAAACTCAACAGATAGTAATTTTGTGTAAGCTATAGGTAATGTGAAATGCAAAGCCAAATCAATAACACTTTATAATCTGTTATGCATTAAAATCGTTGGTTTATTTTGCACTTTGAATGAGTCATTTGCCCGTGGACGATTTTGTAACAGTACACATTGGTCATTTGGAAAGTACTGATTCATCAAGTTATGCAGATCTTCCACATGTTGATATATTGTGTTATATAAAAATCACATTTGTTAAAATTATCACTGATCTCCCAGAAAGTCTTTCCTTGTTTAAGTTTTATGGCACTGGTTCCAAGTTCTTAAGATTTGTAATTTTTGCTCAAATTTCACCATGGTCAGCAAACATTTTTTCTTGAATTGAGGTAGGAGGCTCACTCTGTTTCCCAGTTTGAATAACTGAAGTTTGTCAGTGAAAAGCCCTAATCATTCAGGTCACAATTCAAGTAGTGTTTCTCTTCAGAGCAGCTGTCATACTTGTATGTTCAATAAAAGTGCTTTTGCACACATGCATCTGTTTCATCACACAGAATATTGTGCTCAAAGGCTGAAATTTCATAAGATTAATCAACGTTTAATGTTTCATCAGTATATTCTTAAGTGCAGTTGGCTTTTTCTCCCTATTTTTATTTATTTTTTGAACTACTGGGAGTACCTGGGTAGGACAGTGAGTTCAAGTACAGTTTGCTGCCTCCACCTTGGTTCACACCATAGTCCCATCCCCGTCCCACCATTGCTTTTGTAACATGAGTGCAAATGTCAAAACAGTTAAAAAAAAAAAAAGACAAATCATATCTTACAATTCTTGCCAAAGTAGTTTCAACTTCATGGATTCTTATGAAGTGGTTTCAGGGTTTCCCAGGGTCCATGAGCCATACTTTTGAAATGCTTGTGTGATGACTCAATATGATGCACAGAGTCCAGACCAAGGAATTCGTCTCTGTCTAGCTGTGAATCCAAGAGCTCTAGAGCAGGCAGTTACCTTCCTTTGCTAAAGTGAGCTTGCAGTAGTATTATTAAACAGGGTTGGCCCACACATACTGACTGCAGTGCTGTGCGCCTGTCATCCCAGCAACTCAGGAGGCTGAGACAGAGCAAATGTTTGAGGCCAGGAGTTTATAGCCACCTGAAAGAACATAATATAACAAAACCCTGTCTCTTAAATGGAAAGAATAAAACAAAATAAAGAAACTGCATAAAAAAATGCAATGGGGAACCTTGATGAAACCTGGAATCAGAAAAAAAAAAACTATAAAAGCATTGGTATATAGGTAAATCAGTTAGTGTATAAAGCTCTTAGAACAGTACCTGAAAATATTATTTTGTATTATATACAGACAGAGATTTGTGTATGTGTTCCTTTAATTCTGGGTATGTGAAAACTCCCAAGTTTATCTCACTGCTTTCATATCAGTTTATACTTGGTTATATAAATGACACGTTTTAGTTCTAAAGACTGTAAGAGACATTTGCCTGTCTTCTCTAAACTACTTCAGACAGCAGAGAGTTCTCTGAATTGCTTTCATAGCTGTGATACAGGAGTAAATGTTATCATCTGTGCTCTGTAACTAGGTTCTTTTATTGACTAGTGTATACCTTTGAGATAACTCCTACTGTAGTAAGGTCTTGGAGGTATCTGTAGTGTGATACAAAAAGGTTGTTAGATTGTTTTGAACTTCAGCACTAAATAATGACCCAACTTGGCCAGTCTTAAAAGTAAAGCAGTATTTGTATTGCTTTCTGTAAACTTTTGCTTTCAGTTCAGCCTGGATTTGTTTGGAAGTTGATAGCTTTGTGACATACTCAAAAGGCTTTGATTCTCTTTTTCCTGTGGTCTTCTTCCAGAGCTTTGTGCTAAAAGCTAGTTGTTGTCTTTGCCTTACAGTATAGAAGAGAATGCTGAGCCTTCAAATATAATCAAAATTAGTCCTCCCTTAAGTTTAATGTATCATTTATTCGCTGCATGCAAGGTATATTGATTGCTCCTATTTCATGAATATATTTACCCAAACTTCCAATTGAAAGTAAAAGTAGCAGCGGGCGTGGTGATGCACACCTGTAATCCCAGCACTCGGGACGCTGAGACAGGAGGATCTTTGTGAGTTTGAGACCAGTCAAGGCTACAAAGTGAGCCCAAGGCCAGCCTGAGCTGCATAGCGAGACCCTGTCTCAAAAAGACAAAAAAAGAAAAAAAAAAGTAAAAGTAAGAGTAGCTTAACCATCCTTTTGGTCTTGTCAGAAGCTTTTGTACTTTCGATTCACCATAGTAAATGATAGTATTCCATTAGAAAGTAAATAATAATAACTTAAATATGAATAGCATCTCTAAACAAGAAGTGGGGGAAATCAAAGTAACATCTTTTAATAGACTCGATCTCAAAATTTGTCCTTTAAGAAATGATGTTATATTATTACTATTCAAATTGTACTTACTTTTTTAAAATTACACTTTCTAATGAAACTAAAACCAAAGTAGTTTTTTGAAAAATTTCTACATTTATTGAATTATAACTGTTTGCATAACAGTATAATAGATTAACTTTTTTTCTGTCATCCTCATAACCAGTAACCTAACCGTGTACTTTCGTGATTTGAACCCTAAATGAACTTTTCAATAAAGCTCTGATATTCGGTCACCTTATACTGTATCAGCATTCTCCATATCATAACATAAAAGGAACTTTTTTCCTTCTTTAAAACCAGAGGAACTTTGGGGTAAGTTTTAGATCCATACCAGAGATCTGGAATAACTTCATATTTTCTTTTAACCTCATGTTCATAATTTTGCTTTTGGAATTCGATGAAACACCTTTCACTCTTCTCAATCTGGCCAAAAGGTAACAATCGGGGCAATGACACCTTCAAAAGAAAAGTGAAGAAGAGCCAAGCATTTATGTTTACTTTTACTGGGATCTGTCCTTTCTTATATTTTCTGCTGTTTGTTTTGATTGAAACAAACTGAAGACTTTCTTTACAAACTCACAAGGACACATATGTATTCTATACCAAGGATCCAAAAGTTTCCCATTCACGCGCTCACATTGTGCTGTTTCTTCAGGCTTGTGTACACCTAAGCTCTTAATCCTTTTCCCTGAGCTATCTCCAAAAGCAAGCTTCATATTTGATGAAGAAAAAATTGTTTCTAAAGATTGTCCTTGGATTCAGTTATAGAACAGGAAAAGAGTTTGCAATTCTGGGAGTTCCCCTGGCTGAAGGTTTCTGGAGTGTGCACAGAGCCCCTTCTTAATAGCAGAGATGTCTTTTAAAGTGAGAGTTAAAGCAGAAAATTATAAATCTACAACCCATACAAATGTACATTTCTATACAGAAATGTACATTTGTATGGGTTGTAGATTTATAATTTTATTTATCTTTTTTTTTTTTGCGGTACTGGGGATCGAACTCAGGACCCTGCGCTTGCTAGGCAAGCGCTTATTCCCCTGAGCTATATCCCCAGCCCCCAATTTTATTTATCTTGATTAATGAAAAGTTACCATTTTGGGCACATAATAGCATACTGAAGAAACTGATAACAGCAGAGCATTTCTGCAAGGTCTTCATTGGCTTTAACATGTGTCTTTAAATAACAAGATCTCCTAATATTATAATTAGAAATTGTAGTTTTCTCAAAGTTACCAAGGAAATGAATGCCTATTTTCTATCTTTAAGTAAAATTCTAAATCACATTTTCAGATGACCATAGTCTAAACCAGTATTTCTCTTTCCCTTTGTATGCATGTCCATAAAAAAAGGTATAATCCTTGCTGTGGGTGTCTCATGCATTCAAACTCTGCAGACTGCTGCACATTTGGCAAAGATAACTATGGCCTTTGGCTGGGGTATGGAAACAGCAAATTTTTTCACTTTGCATTATGTAAATTAGTAGTAGAAATGAATGTATATTGCTCTGTGACAGTGGTGGCAAAACTATGGCACATGTGCCCCATCGGGCTGTTTATATCATTGAAAGTTCTAAGAGGTGTACCCATTGCTGCTGTATGATGTTATCTTGCTAAATATAGATAATTGCATTTATTCCCACTAGAAGGAGTAGTTTACTACAAACCAACTGTCAAGGTTTTAATATAACAAATTTCGTGGGAGACATCCATCTCCTTTAATAAGTTTTTCCTCTAAACTTCATTATAAACTCTAGAAAAATTGATCAGATTTCTCTAATGATTTTTCTTTTATAGACTGTCTTTATATTTTGTGCTATTTTGAGTGAAACTGCTTTATCCTTGACTCGGGGAAAAAAGACTTGAGTCTTAGTCATCATATTCACGGTGACTGCATTTTTAATTTCTTTTTAGCCTATTGCTTGGCACTGTTGACCTGTGAACAACCAAAACCAAAGACTTAAAATTTGTTATTTTAATTTTGATAATAAGATAGGTGGACATTGAATCAAACTCAGGACCAGGCGATTATTCCACTGAACTATATCCCCAGCCCCAAAGAGAAAAGTTTTTCATGAAGCAATAAGGCAGTTTACAACTTCCACCTTCAGTTTTACAAATATTTGTATATTACATTCAAATATGTATTTAGTTATTACATAACCCACTTTTATGAAACTATAGTATTCTTATCACATTTATAAGTAATGGAGATAATAACTTAGTGAACCTTCAGCAAGTTGGTTTGAACTAATTTTAAATACTGCTGAGGCTCCCCTTTTTTCTCAAAGTGCTTAGAAGTGCTACATTTCTGAGGTAACCTGATGTTCACAAGTGGCTGTAGGAGACAAAAGACAGGAAAGAGAAGAGATGAATCTCAAGCCAATTAGACACAAATAGCACTGATTGTCTCTTGTTTTGCAGAGCATTTTGTGATATGTTCTATGTTTAGACTTCATTTTACTGTAATGTTTTTACTTTTATTCAATTGCTAATCAACAGTTTCCTCTGTGAAGATGTTTTTGCCATTCTTGGAACCACCAAGAAGTTTCCACTTAATAATACTACTGTTTGTAGAGGTCCCACGCTTGTGACCTTTAAGGGAGGTGGGGGGACAAATCATTTTCCTACTTTTAGTATGTGGTTAGAGTGAGTTGGCCCATTCACAGCAAGCCTAATTTGATGTGAGCTTGCATGAACCTTGACAAAGTCCACAATCCATGGCTTAAAATTTAGACTGGAAGGAGACAATAAATCTTACTGTTTAAATCACCCAACAGAGTAATAGTACTATTTAGAACATTTCTCCAGTTTGTGTTCCTGAATTGGTTATTCTGTGATGTAAAGCTGGTTACTTTTCAGTACTTTTAAATTTGTTTGCAGAAGGTGGAGCCCAGAAAATGCGCCCATCATTGAGTTGTCTAAGTTTAGCTGAGGAAAGTAGGGCTGCTGTAACGTTTCTATTCCAAAAGAGTTGTATTTATGTGACTTACAGAACTGGTTTACATAAATGAAAAACTAAAATTTTCCATACACTGGGAAAAGTTTCAAAAGGATAGCTTTTGTGCTTGCCACCTCATACCCACTGAGTGTTACAAACAAATCCTCATGTCTGCAGTAGACCACTTGTGGGTGTGCGTAATTGCGGTTCACAAGTCATTCAAGCTCAAGTTTTTTCCAGGTACAAATGAGACACCATCAGAAAATGAGGGCTCCCTCTGCATTTTTGGAGTAAGTTCAGCTTTTAAGATTTATGAACTTATTTTTTGTATAAAAGTAGATATATCAGAAGAACTTTTGTTTCAGGAAGGAACCTACCACCTTTGATGTGCAATGGCAGTATTATAGTCTTTATCATATGTAATGATATTTTGATTGTTGGAACTAGAATTTAGTGATGTTAAGATACTCAATAACCTACTTTTAGTTATTTTTAAAATACAACTTTTGTACCCTGATAAGTTTTTAGATGTGATTCTGTTGCTTAATTCAGCTACTGAAATGTCCAAATTGGTTTCAGAACCTATGAACATTTTAATCACTCTCTTTTTCATGGAGAAACCAGAAAAAAAATTTCAGTAGAGTCATTGTATTTATATCTAGCATTGGTCTTTTCACTATTAAACAGCAAACGGCTTGCCTTAGCAAGACCAACAAGAAACAAGTCCAGGCTTAAAGGCATTTATTTTGCCACTATATTTTCTGGTTTTGATAAACAAGAGAAAGAAAAAGAAAGCCTCATTTCTCAGCAATCTTTTTTATGTAGAGTTTTACTACTTAGGTTAGTGTGAAGTTTCACTAAACTTGTTCCAAAATATAAAATCTAAAGTAGTTGTTATTGTTCTAGAAACCATTTTCTTTTCAAAATATTTTCGAAATTGAAAACTTTTAGAAGTACTTGTTGAATGAAAGCAATTTAACCTTTTATGGTGCTTTTTCTAAAAAGTTGAACTATCCCTCAAAAAATATCTTACCAACATTACATTGTCCCTCAGATTTTTTTAATAGCTGTACTTAGCCCATGAAAAAGCATTCTCCACAATTAGGTTAGATCATATAATTTATTTATTCCTTAATAATTACCATATTTATTTCATCAGAGTGATTAGATTGCCTTTGCTAGGTTTTTTTCTGTAATCTGATACAGTGTTTTGGGTAGGTGATGGGATGGTTAGGAGGAGAGGATATATATACATATGCTTGTGCTTTTAGCTTTATTTTCTCAATTTAGTTCATCAAAGATCCAGTGTTTTGTCAGAGTAAAGTCAGGGTAGAAACTTAAAATATATCTCAGCATAGCTTCTCTTTGCTTCCAAGGACCTTAATAGGAATAAACATGTGCTAATCACAATATACAAGCAAGATGTGGCTCTTGAGTCGGGGCAGTTCATGTTTTATTGTCATTGCCCTTTTACGTTCACTGTTCTGAGAGAACTAACAATCTGTGGGCTCTTCCTTTTCATCACTACTCCAGAAGAACTTGAACTAACAATCCGAGGGCTTCCTTTTAAGGGAATGTTTATAATTACCAGACTTTCCTACTTGAACCAAACTCTGTGTCAGCAAGGACACTTTCACATCCAGAGGGAGAAAGCAGAATTAATACCCAGGTGACCTCTGCTTCTGACTTACAAGTGTCCTGGAAAGGCCATTTCCCCATAAGTATTAAAGCTGAAATTTGTAACTCTTAATCTTAGAATTACCAATGAGCTCTTGACTTTTTGTAGCAAAGAAAATGAACAGAAATATGGTAATCCTAATTGACCAAATTTGTACAATCACTTATGTTTGGGTTGAGAATGATTTTTATACTAGGTCTAAATGTGATCATATCTCCTTAGGGAATTTATGAAAAATAGTGAGTCATACTATGAAAACATGACCCCAGAGGAACTGAGAAGTAGTCTGGTCTATCTCTTTCTTGATAGGAAAAGAATATCTTTCAAAACAATGGAAGGTTGGATCATTTTCAGGTTTTTAGTTTAATCCTTTTTTGAATTCCTGAACTCTTTGCCTGGCATATACTAGGTACTGAGGAAGTCTTTACTGAATGAGTGAATAAATGACATATCTACTCAATACATTCAGCAGGCACTTAAATGTATTTGGTGTATTGGGTATGAGGAGATTACAGATACGAAAATTAAGCCTTGGTCGTAACTGATATTCAGTATTCATCTCTAGTATATTGAATTATGTTGGCCCTGTGAAGATTCATGAATGAAGATGAGGGATTAAAAACTAGAGCAAAAGAAAGTAATGGGGCCAGGGACAAAAATTAGTGTGTATAGAAGTAGTATTAAAAGAAATTAAGGCAAGAATAGTTGACTTTTGTGAACAAGGAAAGCTTAGTGGAATAAGTAGCATTTGAGCTAGGCTGTTAGAACTTGGAAGTCATCCTAGACTTTTTTCCTATAATGTCCACCTGTACATCTAGTCTGTCACAAAACCTACTAGATCTCTTTTTGAGAAAGTCTATCTAGGCAAGAAAGCACAGGACCTGGTGAGGGATGGGAACTGAGAAAGGCCCAGCTTTCTCCATAGGTTTTTAAACTCTATCTTAATAAAATAGATTAGGGCAGCTAAAAAATCAGTTAGAAATCTATGGAAATTGTATAAAGAAGAAAGTAAAGCACTTAAAAAAATAGAAAAGAAGGTTAGCAAAGAATTAGCTGTGAAAGAAGAAATGGCAACTAAACATGGCAAGTGATTGAGTGGTCAAAAGAATCCAGAGGACTCTGCCATTTCTTATAAGTGGCATTGTCCTGCTTGAGCAGGGTCATCTGTGGCCAGAATACTGCAAAGAATAAACTCCCTTACATCTAGTCTCTAGGGACTCTCTCTGAGCAGAAATGGCTGATTATGAGCTCTCTGCCAAGGTCATAACCCTTTGGGCTCATCCTCTACAGAGCCAAACCTCTGGGTCTAAGGCTAAGAATTAAGAAGCAGAGGAGTCAGTTTGGTAGAAACCAGTGGCTAAAAAGGCTAAGCAGAGAACTGCACACTGCAGGAGCAGAGATGTCCAGGAGACTCAGCAGTAGAAGCCGGGTAGGGGAAGAATGACAGCTGGACCCAGCGACCTCAGGAGATCATTGATGGGACGGTGAAGGCTTCCCAAGGATTGAGAAGGAGTTGGCAGAAAGGGCAGTTGATTGTTGTTGACCTTTGTGTGTGTTTAAACTTTCTCTTTTTTTTACTAGAAAAAGTAATATTAATTATAAAGGAACATTTCAAAAAACAGACGTAAAAGCAGTAACTTCTACTATCTGAATAGAACTGTTAATATTTTGATATATTTGCTTCTATGAAGCAGGTTATTCGGCTGAAAGTAACAGTATATGCCATATACAGACAAAAGAGCTACTCCACTTTCTTGTTACTGTCAGTTTACAGCAAATGGGCAGGAGGAATCTTATCTACTTATGATCTAACAGGACTTACAGGAGAGCTACCAGAGAAGGTCAGGGGAGTGGCATGGCCACAGGACCTCCAAATGATAAAAGGGAAATATTATAACTCTAAATCTGCTGGATGTCTCATATGCTGAGTTCAGGTTCCCCAAAGTCAAAAAATGAATTCTGAGGAACAATGGAGGTTGAGAATAGGAAATTTCTTTCACTTATGAGTATGGTCTGTAGTGGCAGCTATTTACCTATAAAAGCCTCAAGTTTATCTGTTTTTATAGCTACGTAAAATGAACAGTTAATGCTTAAATTTTTTGTACCAATTTTGCATGCTTATATCTGGTAACTAATTTGAAGACAACAATATGCAATATAACAATGATTGTTGAATTCCTACCATCTTGAGTAGTGAAACTCTGTATTGTTTCTAATTTTTTAAAATTATTTTTTGTTCTCTTTGTTTGATGAGTCTTACATTCTTATATCTAGTAATCTGAGCAACTTCACTGAAGATCACAATATGTAATGTAACAACCATTGTTGATTTATTTTCATCTTGCTTTGAAATTCTGTATCTTTTTTATTGTTTCTGTCTTGCTTTGTTTTTATCTTTGTTGTTGTTTTTCTTTCTTTTCTCTTTAAAATAAAGAAAAAAGAGTAGGACATTTTATTGAGGAAGAAACATCCCTGCCTGAAAGAGACAGGAAGGGATCTGGAAAGTGATTTGACCATGAACCCACTTCTCAAAGGATGTTTTATAGAGCAAAATCACAAGGTGGGTACAGAATCAAGAGGTGGATACAGGCAGGACAAAATTATGATCAACCAGTAAGATTACAAATATAGTCACTTAGGTAATGTTGTCCACTGGGGAAGCAGATCACGTAGTAACTATACATGGAAAGAGCAAGAACCTTTTTTGGAAGGATGGATCATGAGATTCTAGTCAGCCGCCCACGTAACTAATGCCTATTTAGAATATCGATCATTACTGTCTCTCCCTTGTGAGGGTATGTGGGTATAACCATTCCATCTCTATCTTGAGGCCTGCACCAGCCAGAATTATAATGTGCTGTGTTCTGCACTAACTCCTTCAAGGGCCTAGTCCTAGCTGACTGCCTATAATATTTCTACCAACTTAGCTGTCTATAATACTTTTTGTTATTTTGTTTTTGTTTTGTTTTCACCCTAGTGTAGACATTGGATTAGAGGTTACCAAGGCTTGAGATCTGAAAGCCAGTTCTAAGGCCAGGTCATAAGGGGGTAAGCAGACATTGAGAACTAAAGGAGTTAGGAACTGGAGAGCTGTGTAAGAAAGAATTGGCAGGATGTAGTAATGGACAAGTGGTGGATGTAGAAAAGCATGCTGTACCTGTCTAGTTAATTGTTTTACAGGCAGTAAAAGATCAACATGTCCAAAACAAATTATAAGCATTCCCACCAAATTTACGCCTCACCCTAGATTCCCTCTCTTGGTAAATGGATCCTTTCTTACCTACTTATTCAAGCCAGAAAATTGGAAGTCATCCTAAACTATTTTCCCACAATGTCCACCTCTACATCTAGACTTTCACAAAACCTACTAGACCTTCTACTTAAATCTTTAAGACACATTTGTCCACATCTTCATTTGCCAAGTCCAAGTAGTTATGTTTTCCTTAAGAGTGATTGGCAAACTATGGTTTATAGACCAAATCTAACCTGCTGGTATTTTTTGAAATAAAATTTAACAGAAAATAGCTACACTTGTTAGATTACGTCTTCCCCATTGCTTTTATAATGGGAGATCTGAGTAGTTGTGATCAAGACCAGGTAGCCTACAAAGCTTAAAATATTTACCCACTGGTCCTCTACAGGAAGTTTACTGACCTCTGGCTTATAATATTGTAACATAACTGGGTTTTCTGCATTCAGTAGTCAGTGATTTCCCTGCAACACCGTTTTCTACTCATGTCAACTCCCCTTAGTTGTAGTATTTCTTCCAACAGCCAACAGAATTCAGTCTACAACTCCCTCACCTGGAGGTCAAATGAGTTCTGGTACTGTTTTGCAAATTCTGATCTTCCTCAAAATGCCTTTGCCAATAAACCCTAGATATCCATCTTCAATTTCTTTGTTGTGGTTCCCTTCCAAAGAAGTCATTTACATAAGAACAGTTGATCTACCTTATTATTATGAGGTTTAATCTTTCAAGGTCTTTTAAAAGGGCTTTTGTGATGAATCTGTGTTTTTATGAAATAATACTTCTTGAAAAACCCCATTGGTTATATATGTCAGTAAATATTATTGCCAAATATTATCTTCACTTGTCCCATAAAAATTTAAATGATTTTAAAACTATTTTAACACCTCTCCTGTGTTCATCTGAGATTCTGAAAACACTGTTACTATATATTATCAGGAAATTCAGGAAGCCTTTTATTAACTTCCAGATGCACCACAATGGAAAAAAATTAAAGATAGCATAAAGGTATACAAAAGAAAGTAAAATCAATAAGTTGTTATACATATATGAGAGAGTATTGCTTTTAGTATCTCAATTCTTATTAAATTATATTGAGGTTAATTTTATAATTATTAAGGCATTTTACTTTCAAATTTATTCATAAGTAAATGCTATTAATGACATAATTTCCAGGGGGAATTGGTAGTATATCCAGAAATTAGTCTGCTTTAGTCTCTACCCCAATAACACTTAAAATTACGTAAGTGTTTTTGATGTATCTGCATCTACTAGAAGGAACTCTATCAGAAGGAAAGAATTTTATCTTCTCAGAACAAAAAGTGAAAGGAACTAGCAGATTTTAATTTGGGCAAGGTCCCAGGTATTTCAAGAAAAATTACGTGCTTATCTCTTCCAAAATATTGACAGTAGATTTAATGGTGCTGGAAAACCAAAATGAAAATGTAATTAGCTATTCAAATAGCTGTTTTTATAAAATGACCTTAAATTGTTTGACAAATACGTCATTCACTTGATTTAATTTAAATACTAGCTAAGCAAAATATACAATAAAAATCTTTGTTTCCACTGAAAATTTATTGTATACTTACTAAGTGTAAAGAAGTATGCTGCATGCTCATTTATTCAACATTTTGTTAAAAACTTAAAACTTAATTTATCTTGTTTTCTTTAAAGATGAAAATATAAGTGATTGGTTAGGATACTTTAGCCATTTTATATTTGTTGCTAGTAGCTAGTATTAACAAACACACAAATAAACCTCAAAATCAGTGATTGAAACGTTGTAATTGCTTCTGGTTGGTTTAAATTCTAAATGTTTAAATCTACACAAATGTAAATGAAATAAATAATTACTAAGAAGAGATTATTGTTCTGTGCTAATCTTCATTGCATAGCAGTTTTGCCAGGAAGTTTATTAGATGTCTGAGAGCTACTTGGGGAGGAACAAGAGAGCCAGGTAGTGTCTGCGAATCTGGCCTCAGGTGACT
The DNA here is from genome assembly GCA_004027595.1 of Dinomys branickii. Classification (NCBI taxonomy): domain Eukaryota; kingdom Metazoa; phylum Chordata; class Mammalia; order Rodentia; family Dinomyidae; genus Dinomys; species Dinomys branickii. The sequence continues at coordinate 61,015 of PVLD010005123.1, read as the reverse complement.
GAAGAATCAAACCTCACCGTTCCTCACTTAAGGGCTTTCCGTGTTTGCATTTTCAAATAGAAGATCAAAATTACAGGGGTTCTAATAAATTGATATCAGCAAACATCTATTCAACATTTTGAACACCATTTTAAGAGAAAATGACTGAAGATCACAAGAGTTCTATTGCTTATCTTTTGTGACATTGGGTTAATGGACTTCCTGGCAAAGAACTAGAGGTTGATGCTGTGGCACTCTCCTTTCTTTCACGTTGAAAAGTGTTCCCGTAAAAGAAGGACTAGGTTATTCCTTTCCTTTCTAGAGCACTTAAGGACAGAACCAAGGTCAGTGAATGAAAGTTAGCATGAGGCAAGTTGGGCTCAGTCACCGAGAAAAGCTTTCTAATAGGTAGTCTAGATGTCAATGGAATGAGGCTGCTGTACCACAAAGAAGTACCAGCGTCCAAGTGGGACTCATTGGCTCTCTGCCAGATGTGCTGAACAGTAGGTTTTTTCTTTACAGATATGACACATGAGCTTTGAGGCCTTTTTTGGGCTTTACTAATGAAACTTCTGCTTCCCTCTGGGGAATAGTGTGAAATTTCTGTACATTATTTCAGCGTTTCTTCAGGAACTTATTTATTTAATCTTGAGTACCTTTATATACAAAGTATCGATAGATTGTCTTTTGCCTTCAGAATTAACGTTTAAAAATATTTTTAATAATGGCAAACCCACATAGTAAGAAATTTACCATTTTAACTACTTTTAATTATACGATTCATGTGTGCTAAATATATTCACATTGTTCTACAAGCAAACTCTAGAACTTTTCATTTGGCAAAACTGAAACTATGCCATTCTCCCAGCGCCTGGCAACCACTGTTTTATTTTTGTTTCTATTAATTTGATTACCCTAGATATGTGTCATAACTGGAACTATATAGTCTTTTTGTGCCGGGATTGTTTTCCTTAGCATAATATCCTCAGGGTTCATAAATGTTATAGTTTATGCCAGATTTCCATCCCTCTTAAGGCTGGGTGATATTCCATTGTATGTATATGTATGTACCACATTTTCTATATCCCTTTGTCCACGTGGACATTTAGGTCACTTCCACCTTGTGGTTATTGTGAATAATGCTGCAGTGAACATGGAAGAACAAATATCTCTTTGCCAGCCTGCATTCTGTTCTTTTGTACCGACAGCTAAAAGTGGGATTGCTGGGTCATAAAAGCAAACCTATCTTGCAATTTTTGAGCCATATTGTTTTCTATAGCTTCTGCACCATTTTACATTCACACCATGAGTACACAGTTTCCGATTTTTCGGTATCTTTACAAACACTGTGATTTTTCTGTTTTGTGGAGATGTGGAATGAGGATATTTTTGTTTTTGTTTTTCATAATATGCTCTGACATAATTTTTTATTTTAGTTCTTTGTGCAGTACCCTACACGTAACAACTACTTTACCAAAAGCTTATGGCTGAGATGTGCTAAACTTTTATATATTTTCATAATGTGTTTGCTGTATAAAGTTGAATTTAGTTAGAGATTAATAGAATCAACATTGTGTACATGAAGACAAAATAAAAACAATACGTCTTAAAAATATGTTCTTGCTTGGAATCACTCTGCTACCTTCTGAAGCTGTTCTGGAAGTCCTCTTTCGTGAGCATCTTTGAGTTACAGTGTCACATCTACCTTCATGTCTTGAATCAATTCAAAATGTTTATCTTTCATGGTCATTTTTACTTTAGTGGAGAACCAGAAGTCACAAGGTGCCAGGTTCAGCGGATAAAGTGGATGAGGATACACGGTAGAGTTTTTACAGACCTGCTTTTCTGTTGGATGGCACTTTGCAGTAGCTTTTACTCTGCTTTTGGTCACACCTCTTGAAGACACTCATGAAAGAGGACTTCCAAAACTACTTCAGAACTTGGCAAGAATGGTAAATATGTTCAAAGCAAAGGGGAGTGCATACGAGGAGAATCAATGGTAATGTGTCTTTTACTGTAATAAATTTAATACATATTTTTTTAAAAATTGAATATTCACTGTATTTTTTTAATCACACCTTGTTGTCTGCTTCTGTCCTTGATTCCAGAAACTTCTTATAATGCTAGTAAAAGACAGGCATGGTAATTCTGCTACAAGAAAACTATGAGGTACATCTAGGAATTAAGGTTTTTGAAAGTTTTTTTTTTCATTCTTGTCCAGAAAAAGTATCTAGTTTACTACATTTAGCGTTGTATTTAGTTTTTCTCTTCTCCCTTCCACCCATGCAGTGTCTACAGGCTAATATGAGATCACTGGTTCTTGGAGCCAAGTTTATAGTTAGTATGGCCATGTTTAAACTTCTGCTATCTTGAATAAATTCTCAGGAACCTCAGTATTAATGGTCTAACAATAAGCAATTCTTAGCCTTTTGAAAAGGAGATTTATTGTTATTGTCATTTTTTAAAAAAAAAACGACTTGGGAATAAATAAGAGAAGTGTACTAAGTCTTCACTCCCAAGTAATTATTGCCAAAAAAGTTGTAAGTAGTATTTCACTGGCAGTGAATGAAGTCATCATCCTCAGAGATTGTGTTTGCAGCTGGAAAATATGTCTTTCTTTAAATGTGTAGGCATAATAAACAGGTACTTTGCAGTTGTTTTACCCTGTAAAGATGGTGATGTAGAACAGGACTCAGTTCTTTGTTTAAAATTAGGACATTTTAATGAATTTATTGCTTTTTGAGAGCAGTATGAGACGTATATAAGGTAGAGTTGTACTTTATCTGTGAGCCAAACCAAGTGTGATGAGACTTGAAACAAGTAAAACATCTTCTAACCTTGCTTTGATGCAAGTTTACTGAATAATAATCAAAGCAAAACTACACAGCGAGCAGCCAGGGATAATCTAACATTTGACCTAATTAAATAATGTCCATCATGACAGTTTTGTAAACACTATTTAATTAAATATAAGAAAGTTCCTTCAGAAAGCCCTTGAGTTCTTTTTCCTTGAAAAGACAAGGCAGAGGAAGGGGTAGAAGTGTGGATAGCTGTTGCATTGAGGACCTGGGAAAAATCTTTTGGGGGGTTGTTTTTTCCTCATACTTACTGCTAAAGAAGAAAATTATTTCCCAATGTAATGAAGTCTTATTATAGAGTTTCAGGGGGCAAGCGGAGGAGAAAGTGACTATTTGTAGCTAATCCGTAACAGAAGCAGGCCAAATGTAAATTAAGATACCTGAAAGAAACTTGGCTAGGGAAGAATACTATTCATATTAACATGTTCTTTAGGCCAAAACGTACCCAAGTTACTTGATTCACATGCAGGTTTTATGATTTTTTTAGATGATTACAAATTTCACTTTTATTTAGAGGCTACTTCGTATTCTTTTAAAGCAAAGAGGTCCATTCATGGACCAGTTTTATCACTTGCACCACCAAATGTCAGTACTTATGGATGCAATTGACGTTATCAAATTGTTTTAGTTTTCTTAAATAGCAATATATTTATATTTTAATTAAAGCGTCAATGGATAATATTGTCTTTGTTTTGTAGTGTCAGGCAATCTAATATGAACTGTATTTTCAAAAGCGAAGAAATATTAAGAAGCATTTAATGTAAGACTGACGGACTTTTAAATTTTTATTTCGAATTTTAATCTTGATATTACCAGGCATTTATTCAAGATAGCAAATGTTAAACATGTCCACCCAACTACAGACTTGCCTCCAGACACCAGTGATCTTGTTTGAAATGTTAAACTTTAAGTGGGTTTTCTCTTGTTGTTTTTTGTTTATTTTTTAATGAAAAGCATTGACATTTTGGGATAAGAAATTGGTGATGTTAACTTACTGCTCTAGTAGCTAAAATAATTGCAGAAAGAATCTGAAGACTTGAATCATTGAGATATACCACATTTATTAGAAGAAAAGATAGTGGTTGGTAGTTGTAAGAGATAGAAATTGAGTTAAAGATAAACACTTGGAGGAATATTTATAGGCAACAAAAATGGACTTAGCTGCCTCACAGCCTTTCTGTGTAATAAATTCTATTCATATAATTCTGAAATTTAAATCTGCATTGTTGTATTATTCCTATAAATCTTCATACAGTTATACCTTGTGAGGGACCAGATAGTTGCTAGCTAATATAATTAGCCCAAGTTGAAGATATGAGAATATTGATCCAAAATCTGTTATAAAAGCACATAAGGAATAGTAATATTTCAGTAGCAAAGAGCGTATAGTCAGCTAACAATATATTTTCTAGTCTGTTCTCCCAGAGAAAGGACCAGATTGGAGACGCTATAAGCTTGCACTTGATTTAAGGTTTGAGTAAGTTCACAGCTGGGCAAAACATTATTTTTGAAGAATAACTTTTAGATGGCACCATTTATCACCAGTTTAAGTTGCAGTATTCAGTTCATTCATCCTTGTCTAGTAAAGACTGCTTCATTTTTACTATGTTCACTTACTCATTGTTCACTTACTCTTTCTTTTCAAGAAAGAGACAAAGATAGGGGCCTTAGTGTGAACAGGATTTATGCAGTCGGGATAACTATTTGACATCTACCAAGTTCAACAAATTTAATAATATAAAACATATAAATGTGAGACCCCTGTCAGGTACCTAGGATGAGATAATTGAATCACACCCACAAAGGACCTGTAAAGAGATCTGGGCAACCTGGCCAGCACATTGAATGCCCTCTTCCTCCTAATATCCAGTTGAAAAACATGGGTAAAGATATTCAGTGTATGTGCATAAATAATCAGGGCCTCATTGAAAATTTATCTTAGGCCTTGTGTTTTCATTGCATTTAATAAATGATTATTATGATTTTGATTATACTTCAGCAAAATTTAAAATGTCTGCTTCTGAAAAGTAAGTAAGTGAATTTTTAAGTAAGTGAAGCCACAGAATAAAAGAAAATATTTTCAACATTTTTTTTTTTTTTGGTACCAAGAATCAAGCTCAGGACCTTCTGCTTGCCAGGCAGGCACTTGTACCACTGAGCTATATCCCCAGCCCTCAACATTTATTTTTGATAAAAGACTTCTATCTGGAAACTTAATATTCAAAACTAATAAAACAACTTTGAGAATGAGCAAAAGATGAACAGACATTTATAGAAAGACAAATAAATGGACAGTAAGGAAAAGAAAACTGTTCAACATCATATTCAGAAAATCCAAATAAAATCACTATGCTATAACATTCACAGATAGGCTTTAAAAGTGTCAAATTCAGGAAACAAAAATCACTATGTGATAAACTCGCTGTTTAGGCTTTAGCAAGAAAAAGGAGAAAAGGAAGAGGCAGAACAAAAGAAAAACAAAATGTTAGCAACAATGTGGAGAACCAAGAGCGTCACGTGTAAATTGCTAGGAGTATAAAACATGAGAAGAAACTTGACTTTTTATGATGTTACTCATACATGTTTCTTCAAACCCATTATGCCCACGTATTTGTCAAAGAGAAATGAAAACAGTTAGCCACAAAAAGACTTATAGATGAATGTAAATGGTTTGTAATATCCAAACACTGGATACAACCTAAATTTGCATCAACTGGTTGATGGGTAGATGTTGTGGTTTGTGTCTGCATGTCCCCCCAAATCCTCATGTGGTTATGGGGTGGCTTTTAGAGTTTATGACTGATCCATGATCCAATGCTGGGGTTATGGGTGTGAGAGCTATACCCACCCTAGGGTGGAGAGTTTGCTGGGATTATTGGATGTGAGAGCTATACCCACCCTAGGGTGGATGGTTGGTATATGTAAGGGAGAGAAAGAGGTTGTGGGGTGCCATTCCTCCCTTCTTGTGCTTGTTGCTTTGGTGTGTACTACCGCCATGAACTATTGCTCTGTGCCATGTGCCACTGTGCCTCAGAACCAGCCAAGTATGGACTGAAACCTCCAAAAACTGTAAGCTAAATAAACCTTTCCTTCCATCATTTTCGGTGTTGGGTATTTTGTCTCAGCAACAAGATAAAAGTAACCAAGACAGTAGACAAATTGTGTATGGAACATGTGTATGGAATACTAGTTAGCAATAAAAAGAAATGAATTATTGATATGTACTGTAGCAGTTTCTATGACTCTCAGAAACACTTTATGTTGAGTGAAGAAGCCCGACATTAAAGAGAACGTTGTCTATGATTCCATTTATATTAAGTTGTCAGTGGTTATGGCACAGAACGGTAGGGGCAGTGGCAGAGACTATGTGAAAAATCGTACAGGGGAATTTCGAGATTATGAGAACCTTTTAGGCATTTGGAATACACAGGTGTATGTATCTATCAAAACTCAAGGAACTATACACATTTAGGACACTATTTGTTCATTATGTTTTAAATTACAATGTACCTCAAAAAGTTTGAAAAATTAAAGATAGTAAAACATGTTTAGTGTTCAGAGTAGAGTGGCAAGTATAACTAAAATGCTAGAAAATAGATGTATCAGGTTATGATGAAGTTTTAAGCATATGGTTAAAACTAAACAAAACGTGTAAGCTTGTATAAGGAAGATACAAACACTATGTAGGCAGCATTCTAGAAGCAGAATCAGATGATTTCTTAAGCTCTTTTTCTATTAGACTTTTACTGTTATTACTAATGCTATATGTCAGTGGCTGTAGTAAATCCTTCATGTTCATTTTTTCCTCCTAAGTGACGCCTTTTCCCAAGAATGTGAAAATTAAAATGTGATCATTCTTTTGAAAGTAGTGTCAGCATTTTATTGTTGGTAAAGTAGAAACATAATGTTAATAACAAGTGTTTATTTGGCATATCTGGGTATGTAAAACCTTCTCCACAGCCCTACTAGGTAGTTACTGTATAGGACCTATTTTTTAGTTGAGGATCCACAGTCACAAAAAAAAATAACTTAAAGTTCATTCCTTGTAATATTATTTCAGATAACCATGCATCTACCTGCTATGGTATACTGAATCAGTATACCAGTATTACAGTTTAGTAATTTATTCATTCCTTAATATTTACATGTATTAAATACTATTAGTGGAAGAATTATAATATTTAGCATGATGACACTAAATTTAATATGTATTAAAAACTTCAGTGTGAATTAAATGCAAAACTTAATAACATCTATAGGAAACCCACCACCAGAACTCTACATCTGCCCAAAGAAAGCTTTTGTGTGCTCAGACTGTCGGGGCTGAGAGTCTAATAATTAAGTCACCTCCCAGGCTATCTTAGTCTGATATCAGACCACAGCACCGTTGTATGATAGTTGTCATCAGATAAGTCTAAATTATCAACCCAGACTAGATTTTCAATTTTAAGCTAGATTTTCAATTTTTCTTACTATTGTTCAAACCTGTTTTATGATGGGTACCTATTGAACATTAGGACCTCACTTAGGGTTAATTTTGGTTTTAAATTTTGTTTATATAATAGTATCAATCTTTCTTGCTGAAGATGTCTCATCAAATATTTGAGTATTTTTAAATTTTTAATATAAACATGTTTCCTCATAAGTCTAAATACTATCCAACTCTTCATGGGCATTATTTGGTATTATAAATAATGATCAATTTCCTCAAAAGGTATCTTTAAACTGGGCCTATGATGCATGCCTGTAATCCCAGCACTTGGGAGTTTGAGGCTGGCGTGGGCCACATAGTGAGATCAAGACCAGCCTAGATTACACAGTGAGACCCTGTCTCAAGAAAAGATATCTTTACCTGATAGCTTGTGAGTATGATTGCTATATTATCAAAATGACTATACATCATAGTGTAGTCTTCTTTAATTATCTGTTGCTATCCCAAAGCTCAGGAACTAGAAGCCTGTAATCCTATGGGTCACGCATATAGACAGGGTGCAAAGTGGATGGTTTAATCTGCTCTGCGATGTGTGGAACTTTAGTTATGGATATTCAAGTGACTAGGAGCTACGTGAATCAGTGCAGGGGTGTTATAGGTGGGGTTACATGTCCCAAGCCATGATTCTACTGGTGAAACCAACTTTTCCACTTTCTATGTGGTTTCTTCATGGCTAACTTCAGTTATCTCACTACATGGTCTTAGGATCCAAGAGGACATATTCCAGAAGTATAAGCCCTAATGTTCCTGTGCTTATAAGCCTCATCTTACATCACATATTTTACTTTAATGGCCAACTCAGGTTTTTACAACAGTCTTCTCTGATATAGTTGCATTTTCCTAGTAGGTCCCTCATAGTGAAGCGTAGAGTCACTGTAAGATGGGGCTACACAAGGGGGCAGATTCTAAAAGTAATGGTTCAGTGGGAGCCCCCAGTGTAACAGTTTACTGGATATGCTGAGGTCACTCCTGAGTTCCTATCAGGTACTGTCTACTCATTGACCAATTTAAAAATCCAGAGCATCTTATTTGCTTTTTCTATTATTTTTGTATTGTTTTGCCATTATTAACCTTTAATATATGAATAAGTTTAAAAGAATAGAGATTTGCTTTGTTTTTTGTCTTTTTGAGACAATGTTTCACTATGCAGTTCAGCTGGCCTTGAACTTCCTTTTAGCCTAGGCTGGCCTCTGATCCTCCTGCCTCAGCCTCCCAAGTGCTGGGATTATAGGCAAGCACCACCACACCTTGAAAGAGGAATGGAGATTTCAAGAGATAACTATTTTAAATGGAGATCCCTGGAAGGAGGTTCTTCTATTTGCATAGTTTAACAGCAGTGTAATATCAGATCCCAACTGCCATTGTGTTGCCTTACATTGTATTTCCACATAATATTTGCATCTCAGTAAGAATTTATGTCTTCAAGTTATTCTCATTACTTTTCAAAGGAATATTCATTGTTACTCTATTTGAAAACTAAATATGATAATGATTTTAATATAGTATCATTCTTCCAGTGTTTTGCTGATACCTGTGTTGTCTATACTGTGCATCTTGTTAGGATTTAAAAATCCATTTTGGTTGAAATTTTTCTGGACAAAGCACAGAGTACTAGCCATCAAGTAGGTTTGGCATATTACTTCAAGTTGTGGGTGCCATATAGCAGAAACCCTTTTGGTTTAACAACAGCTGAATGTATTAAAAGAGTATCAGTAAACTCACAGAATTGACAGAAAGGCTGGAAAACCAACCTGAGGGAGGATAGAAGGGTCTTCAAGCAAATGAAGGGGCCTGGGGCACACTTTGCCCTCTCCCTCTGGCCGGACTGTCATCTCCATGGAGGAGCCCCGGGTAATGATGACTATAGAGGGAAAGAAAACCAGCCTATTGCTGGACACTGGCGCAAGTCTCTCGGTCCTTCTTTTCAATCCTGGGCTTCCTTCCAGCCGCCATACCTCAGTGAAAGGAGTCACTGGAGAGGAGGTAATTCGCTATTTTTCACAACCTTTAGGCTGTAACTGGGATGGTTTTCTTTTTTCACATTCCTTTTTGATAATGCCTAAAAGTCCAGTCCCTCTTTTGGGAAGAGATATTTTATCTTGTTTAAATACTGTAATATATATGCACCCAGGTCAGGTACACTGTCTTCCCCTTGTGGAAGCAAAAATAAATCCTGAAGTATGGGCTACTAAAGACAGAATAGGTAAGGCATTAAAAGCTGCTCCAGTAACAGATACATCTCAGAGATTCTACTATTTTCCCTAATCAGAGACAATATCCTTTAAAACCTGAAGTTAAAAAAGGGTTATTGCCTATAATGGATGACCTAAGGACACAAGATTTACTTAAGCCCTGTAACAGTCCATGCAACACTCCAATCTTGGGAATTCAAAAGCCCAATGGGGAATGGAGACTAATACAGGACCTTAGATTGATAAATGAGGAAGTAGTGCCAATTCACCCAATCGAACCTAACCTATTTACACTCCTTTCTCAAATTACAAAAGATGCCAGTTGGTTTATGCTTTCTTTTGTATTCCTTTACATGGAGATTCCTAGTTTCTCTTTGCTTTTAAAGATCCTCATATCCTAGGCCTCAGTCCATTTAAAATACTTACAGGCTAAAGACTGATTTGCAACAGATTGACTTACACGCCCTGGAATTAGATGGGAAGCCCCCAGTGGCACTCATTGTTCTTGTGGGACCAATTTGTGGCCCTGGCTACCCCCCAGATGGATAGGAAGATGCACGTTAGGATTTGCCTGGTTACAAGGCAGGAGTGTCAAAACTATTGACAGACCTGCTAATTTACCCTGCTTACAACACCGATGGTCTAGGAGCGTGTTTCACTGGTGTGATCACTTGGCCTCTATCTTTATCCCTTCCCTAGAGTTAGAAGATGTCATGCAGCACATCGAGGCCTTAACTAACTATACTCAGCCGGCCTTAAGTGACACCGCAGCTGGTCTCTCTCTCCTAAATGAAGAAGTAAAATTAATGAGGGAGGCCGTCCTCCAAAATCGGATGGCATTAGACATTCTAACAGCAGCACAAGGGGGTACCTGTGCAATTATAAAAACTGAATGCTGTGTGTACATTCCTGATCCCTCTGCTAATGTCTCAATAGCTATTCAAGATATCAGGCAACAGATCAATGATATGTCAGATTCTAAAAATCCCTGGAACTTATCCTCTCTATGGGAGGCCATTACTGGTTCCTCTTGGTGGAAATCTTTGTTAACTATATTCATAATAATCTTGTTGATCTTATTATTTGGCCCATGCATACTTAATTGGTTCTTTGCCTTTGTCTCCTCCAGACTTAAAGCTATACACCTACCCAAGATAAAAACTCCTGGTGTCTATCGAGGGCCTTTAGATAGACCCTCTGGAGAGTATCTCTGACTGCCGATCAACAACTACGACCCCTTTCAACCTAAAGAATCCAGAGCGGTCATTGTCCATTACTCCCTCACGGCAGTTCTGGTTACTTCTTCAGAGGGGGGAATGTTATAGGCAGCTGAGGTAGATAGAAATACTATAGGCAGTCAGACAGGGCTGGGCCCTCAATGAAGCCAACATAAAAGATAAGATACCTGTGGGCCAGACTTCAAGACAAAAGACTAAACAAATACATCCACATACCTCCCCAGGGATGGACAGCAGGGATTGACCATCTTGAAGAGTCTTTGACCCAACCCTTACAGGAAAAGCCCCGCTCTGCCTTCATGCCCGCTTGTTACGTGACTCACTTTCCCATTTGATCCCAGTCCACTCAGTCTTACTGGACAATTATACCTGTAATCTTATTGGCGGACCATAGTTTTGTCCATTTCACCTACCTTGGACCCGCCTTACCTCATGGTTTTTCCCTATAAAAGTCCCTGGAAAAGACAGACTCAGGTGGTGACCCACTCGGGCCCCCCTTCTGTCCCTCTCTTGGACAGAAGCTTACTTTCTCCCAATAAATATATTCTGCTCTTAAAAAAAATCAAAAAACAGAATGTTACTTCTTACAACTCATTTTCATTTATCTGCCATCACCTTTGCTGGTACAGCCCTGGGCATTCACTGGGCTTGACGATAAAATATCCCTAGACTCTGTACCACTGTGGCCAGCTCAAATGTCTTTTCAACAGCATTTTATTGTTAAAACATTTGGGGCAAAAATTTAAAAATTTTTACTACACAATAAATGATAATAGTGCCAATGAAAGAAAGTACACTCATATCTATTAACTAGATTTAACAATTATTAATTTCCCTCTTTGCTCTAAAATTTAAGCACAGAAATGAATTAGAGAAGTCACAATGTTTTGCTACCAAGACCTTCAATATGAAGGCCTTTTAAAAATGGATTTATACAACCATAATGTTCTATCTAATTATATCTAATACATTAATAGTAACTTTCTAATAATCATTACCTAATACTCAGAACATAATTCAGATTTTCACTAGTGTTCCCATAGTATCTTGTATTGCTGGCCTTTACATGTGAGGATCCCGTTAAAAGCCACATGTTGAATTTTATTGTTATTAGGCTGCTATTCAAAAAGTATATAGACTGAGTGGTTTATAAAGAAGAAGAACAAATCTGCGAGTTCTAGAGCCTGGCAAATCTAAGATCGATCGGAACACCAGTAGATTAGTATCTGGTGAGACTCACCTTCCTGTTGTCCGTCTTCTTGTGTCCTCACAAGGTAGAACAGGAATGCATCTTTCTAGGGTCTTTTTTTTTTTTTTAATAAAAAAGAGCAATAACCTTATTCATGAAGGTTCTGCTGTCCTGGCCAGTCACCTCCCAAAAGCCCCATTTCCGAGCACTATCCCCTTGGGACTCGGCCTCAACACAGGCACGGGGTGTACAGTCACTTACTTTCTCAGGCCTCCTTTTTTCTCATGCTGTTGACTTTTGAAGAGGCCAGGCCACATGTGCCTTAGGGCCTATTTTTGGATTGTTTGAGTTTTATTGAAAAGAATAAATCCTTAGTTCTTTCATGACTGTTATAATAACAAATGAAAAATCACCTCTTTTTCTTCCTTTTTTTTTGCTCCCAGGAATCAAACTCAGGACCTCATACTTGCCAGGCAGGTGCTGTGCTACTGAGCTATATCTCCAGCCTCTAGTCACCTCTGAAGGAGAAAAAAGGAGTTCTTTGTTGTTATTGTTGTGTATTTGCCTTTGTGTATCATCAGTATTATATATTATTATATATTGCTTATCAAATTTATATATTCAGTATAATTAAATAAATAGCAGTCATTATTCCTTTAAAATCATTCCAACTTTATCCTGCCCTTTTAGTTTCACTGTTCAATACTTCTTTAAAGTTTAAGGTCCTAGGCAGAAGTATCCATCTGATTTTGCTGAGGTGTCATATATACTTGCTCTAGCTGTCAGGTGATTATCATACCAGATCATTGACTTGTGAAGCAGAGTTCTAAAGAGTGATTAAATCAAAGTAATTAACATATACATCATATACTTATTTTTGGTGGTGAGAGCATTTGAAATTTTTTGTCTTAGCAGTTTTGAAATATACAGTACCTTATTAACTATAGTCACCATGCTGTGCATTATATTCAGAAACATATTTCTTTTTATCTAACTGAGATATTGGTCCAAACTTTAAGTTATTTTTGAAGTATTTATTCCCCTCTCCAGTGTCCTCTAAGTCTAACATCTATCTGTCTATCTATCTATTGTGGTACTGAGACTGAATTCAGGGCCTTCACATTGAGCTACATCCCCAGTACTTTTTAAACATTTTTATTTTGAGATAAGATCTCACTAAGTCACTAAATTGCACTAGGCTGGGCTTGAACTTGAAATCCTCCTGCCTCATCCTCCCAGAATACTGGGATTATAAGCATGTACCACCACACATGACTTAAATTGTATTTTATTCCACCATTTATTAAGCATCAATCATGTGTCTGGCACAAATATAATGCAACATGAGTATACTTTTTTAAAAAGCTGCCAGGATAACACCAGCCATAGAAGAGTGTTACTCTGTTTGGCAAGGCAAGTGCACTGACATTTATAGTGAGACAGAATGTGGCCCGCATGTTAAGTATTTCGGCAATGACCTCAAAGACACTGTGACTTAATCAAGTTCACATAAGCAGCAAGTGGAGTGAATCTGAATGGCCTACTTCTCAATCTCTTTAAGAATTGCACATTTCACTTTAGAAGGAATAGTTGAAAGTTCTCTAGTACAGTGGTTAGTATTCACTTTTAAATGTTTTGTGCTATAAGTGTACGAGGGGGAAAGATGTTACGATACACAACTTGGCATAACATTATCTAATTTACATATATTGGTGTGACATAAACCAGGACTTTAGAAATGAATTTAATTGGAAATGATGACACCAGACAGGGTAAGTTAAATGATTAGATCATTGGCTGATTTTTTTTTTTATTTAGAGGTATTTAAAAGTAAATTTGCCTGCCTTATTTTTAGAAGGAATATGGTTTTAATTTTGAATTTAAGCAGTAAAATCCCTTGGTACTTTTACTTTGTAGTAATGAAAGTTTTATTCATAAATACTATACTTTCTTGCTCTGAGCCAGAATGTCTAACAAATGAGCAAAAAAAGAACAATCATGCTGGGCACATTTTTCAGGAGGTGGTAAGTCTGTCTAGTCACTTATATAAACATTGTCTTCTTGAAATATTAATATTAAAGCAACAATACACCTTGAATCATCTTTTAAAGGCTCCACTTATTTTGAAGGCTTCCAGCCACATCTGTCATATGTTATGTCTACAAGAAAATGGATCTGGATTTAAAGTGTTTAGAACTCAGAATAACTCATTATAACGAAAGCACATGAGAAAGCCTTAGTAAAAATAATTTTTAAATGTACCTAGCAGAGATTTTAAAATTTCCTGGAACTTGAGAGCACTTTCTGTTAAGGAGGCATCTCAGTTTTTTCATCTGTAAAGGGTACTTCTCTGTTGTGTCCACTGAGATTCCCCTAAGATTGTTTGTGTACACACTTTGCTGAAGTAATTTGAATATATAATTCAAAGACTAAGACCACTGATTTGATCTCCAAGTTACCACATTAACTTTAGGGTATCCAGAAATATAATTGTCAGTTAGTAATTGACAAGGGATTGATCACTGGCTGATTTGTTATCTAAGATTCTTAATAGGAAAAAATAATAGAAAAGATTACTAGCCTATGAGAGTGATTATGTTGATGGTTTATATTTACTTAAAGCTTATAGTATGTCAGTTAGTGCAAAGTACTTTTCTAATTGCTCAGGAGAGAGAGCTGCATTGTTAATTTGAGATCTGCCTTTTCAATAGTAGCATTTCTAAGCATTTTTTAGGTGTTTTCTATGAATTTCAGTATGTTATGTCTTCATTTTATTCTATTCAAAATACTTTGAGCTCCCTGTGACTTCTCTGATCCATTGGTTACTTAGGAGTTTATTGTTAATTTCCATATATTTGTGAGTTTCCATTGTTACTGATTTCTAATTTTATTCCATGTATCTGAAGATCACACTTCATAGTATCTCAGTCCTTTTAGATATGCTCAGGCTTGTCTCCCGGGTTCGCATGCTGTTCGTCTTGAGACTGCGTCAGTGTGGGTTTATGCATGTAGGCGCTGCTTTTGGATGGCAGTCTGTAGAGCAGAGAGCCTGTGCTCTTGATCACTTAGTGCGAGGTGTGAGGAAAAATGTAGAAACAATGTGTGACATTTCACCTTTAGCATTTTCTGCCCAAGTACATTGAAAACATTTCCATAAACATGGGGATTATGGATAAGTAGAATTTAGCAGCTTCTAGCAAAAAGAGAAACAATCTGGGTTAGTTTTCAGAGTAGAAAAAAGAAAAGAGCACCCAGATTTGTTTAAACTTCTTTAACTACTATGAATATTCCTCCTTTACATATATTAAGAAGCAGCCTCTGGGACTTAGGTATCATACGAACATTCTTAAAGTCCCACAGCTAGAAAGCTTTTAACCAGAATTATAACCTGTCTCTTTATGATTGCAAAGCCTCTGATCTTGCCTTGGGTATTTTACAAATGGGAAATTCAAGTGATAACTTGCTTTAGATGTTATTGTTATTGTTATTATAAATAAATATGTTGTAAAGTTTTATGATATGAGAACCGTCACAGTGTGAATTTGAACTTTAATTTGCTATTTTATTGGCACACTTTTCATCTGGATGTTGAGAGAAAATAACATCTTCTAATAAAGCAGGTAGTGCCTTATTGTGGACTTACTCTTAACATCTGGGGGAACAAAACCAATCAGACTGTGAACCATGTGGACAACTGTGGTGAGTTTGAATTTATAGACTGACTCAGAGGTCCAGGCAAAGAAGGGCTTGTTTTGCATTCAGACAGACTCCCGGTGTCAGTTATTAGGAATCACTCACTCTGCAAATCAATAGAATATGAGAAGGTAATCTCAGCCATAATATTCCAGCACCTTGTAGGTAGACTTGACCTCGTGTGTGAAAGTCTGCCTCATACTCCACTGATTGACACAGCAGACTCTACCTCAGAGTACCTAGCATTACTTTTAATACAGAACATTCGGACTTATCTCTAACCCTAAACTCTTCTCTCCCATGGTTAGGAGGGACTTTTCAAAGGAAGAGGAAAGGTACTCTAAGAGATACCCAGCTATTATTTGTTAGTTTCATACCTAGCTTTGAACGTTCACTGCTGTACCATCCTATATAAGATTTGTACCCTTTTGAGCTCATAATATTATAGTGCAGGTTCTGAAAGTACATTATAAATCCAGAGAATGGTATACCCACCAAACTAAAAGCAGCTTATTGAAATTTCATCAAGAAGTCATTAAAATTTTCAGAGTAATCTCCTTACCCAAAACGCACTATCCTAAGCTATATATAAGAAAAATCATTCTGAAAACTTCCCCTGTTAAATGTAACAGTGAAGGCACATTAAGTTAGTATAGGGGCACCTGTATTCTCCTGGCTTCTGGACAGTGCCTGAGTTTATTAGTGACTTTACCTGAGGAAAAGACTTTATTTACTTACTCACCATTTCCCAGTTGTCTCTTAATTTTTTAGTGTATACAACTATATGTATATGGTATAGGTTTATTATCAAAGCTATGATTATATTACATATGTAACATTTCTTTGAAATACTGGTTAGCAGCATCAGCTTTCCCAAGGTACAATATTTTCTCTAAATGGAAACGTCAGGCCCATAAACCTACAGCGTTAAGAAACCCTGCAGTTAGCAGGATGCATTTTAATAAGTCTTCAAGGGATCCTAATATTTGCTAAAGTTTTAGAAATAGTATTTAAACTATTCAATTGAAAATATTTTATTCCTGACGTCATTTTTTTAAAGTGGTCTTCAAATTCTTTTGTCCAGTAAAACTTTTGATGTTGACTGTGTGGCACATGGGAACTATATCATTTCTGTGCTCCCAGGTTTATTCTTTATATATTTCTAGATATTATAACTTTTTCAGGTAGGCTAAAGTGTTAGTTCATTTGCCTTAACATTTCTTACCACATTATGTTTATAAATACCATCCTCTTCCTGGTTCTCCACACCATTTCCTTTTTTCTGTTTCCACCTGTGAAACCAAAGCTCTTTAGAATGTGATCTGAGGATATAATGGCATAGGATATATGGATGTGCTTCACATGGTGCTTGAAGCATTGTTGGTGAAGAGAACAAAAAGGTGTGAAATTCTAATCATATTACTTTAATGACTCTAATTTTTAATCAAATTATTTATAAAAGAATTTTTTGGTTATTCACAAAATTAAGATGAGTAATAAGTCCTTGCCACATGTCTCATGCTGGTTTAATGAGGAGCACTAAGAGTACATGAGGACCAGATGTTCACCTTATTCTATAAAATGGTACTTGCTCTTCATGAGTCATGATTGAAGCCTAAATTAAGAACTCACATAAATATAAACAAAGCATCTTTTCCATTTGGACTAACCTTCTTTGGATTTCACATTATCTAAATTAAAAATATGTTTTTATTATGTGCAGGTCACTTCTAAGTGCTTTTCCTGGCTCCCTTCTTGTGCTTATTTTCTTGAAGGGTTGGTCTAGTACGACTCAAGCAAGTTTTTTGATCCTGTTTGTCTGCCAGGTGGTAATAAGATAGGAAATCCGCTGAAAGGTTAAGTCGTCGAGGCCTCATGGAAAAGACAAGTGTGTCCTGCTGCAGTCGCCGGTAGCCAGGAATGAGTCAGCTCTTGCATCCAGTCTTTAGTGCTTCTGAGGATGCGACTTGTTTTCGGCTAAACACCAGCCAAGGTTTCAGAAGCAGAGACTCTGCAGATTCATTTAGAGCAAGTCTCTAAGCCACAATATAGGTGGAGTTTTTATAAAAGTCAGGCAGCTTAAAGTGATGGCCTCTGCTGTGGCAGAGGTATCCACAACATATGACTCTCTAGAGAGGAAAAAAAAGACAAGGTTTAGTTTCTTTGCTTTTTTTCTCTCTCTAAATTTGGAGTTTCCTGTTGGAAAAATTACAAACATGTTCCTTTCTCCCCTTACCAACACTGTACTTCCTCCCCTATTTCACTCACTCATGTCTCTCAGAATAGGAAAGATTTTTAAAAAGTAAAGGTTTGTATTCCTCCAAAATAACCTCTTAAGCAATATAGTGGTCTCAGGCAACAGGCCTTCACATATCTAGAAGAGAAGCATGTAACATTGCAGTTCACAAACTGTTTAATTTTGAGGAATTATAACAAATTTTAGCAAATTATTTTAGGTTGTTTGGGCTTACAGTTTTACCAAGTTCAAACAACCAGTTTATCCAGAGTCACAGAAAATAAAATAGCAGTGGAAATTCTAAAAAAACCTTGGTTTAAAGTCTGCACTATCATTGTAGTAGTGGACTTGTTAGACAGTACAAATTGGAATACACCCTATGATAAAATTCATTCATTGTACAAACAGAATATATATCATACCCTTTGTTTGCTTCTTGACTAGTATATGTACTACAAAATATTTGAGATTATATAGTGAGACCATGTTTAAAATCAGTTTATTATGACCATGTTAAAAATTAGGTATCATGGACACTATAATACCTTCATTGGATTAAATTATATTTCCTAATTATTATTTGTGTTTTAATTTTAGAGGAACATAAAAGGAAGGCTGAATCATACTACTTACCAAATTTGTTTAGAGGAAATTATTTGAAATATCTCTCCCCATCAAAAAAAGAAACTTGTTTCTAACCAAAAATAGGCCTATCTTTACAATCAGACTTAAGAGTTTATAAAATCATTAAGTCACATGCTACTACATTCTGTAGCAGTAGCCATTGTTTTTACTTTGATAAACTACCTTTTAAATCTTTGGTTTTGAGTATTAGCGTGTACCCACATATTCAAACATATAATTTTAAGTAAATAGAATAATACTTCAGCTTTATTATGTAATGTATATGATGTACTCAATTATTTCAAATGGAAATTTCACATTATAAACGATGTTCTAATCAGCACTGTGTGCATTTTTTGTGCTGTTCCTGGTGCTTGAACACTTTTGAATCCTTAGATGAATGCTTGGAATTGCTGAATAGAAGTGCACAAACATCTAGCCTTTATATATTTTGCCAACAGTTGAGAAAACTGAATTATTTTTAGTGTTTTTAGTATGTTTTAACCTGCAGAATTGTAGCATTAGGCAGTCTAAAGTGCTGTTTGGCACCACCAGCTATTTAGTTCAGCTTGACATGTTCATTGAGTACCAAATACTGATGTGTTAGATTTTGTGTTAGTTGTTAGAATTGCAAAAGTGAAGGACAGTTTTATTAGACTACTAGACATTACAAAGAGGCAAACAGATCATTAAAGTACAACACAGTGTGACGGTAAAGATAAATACAAGGAGCTTATGCACCAGTGTGAAGGACTCAGGAAAATCTTTGTGCAGAAAGTGGCTTGTAACTGAGATCTGAAGGGTGATGGAGTTATGGAGAGTTATGGAGAAAAGGGAAGTAGGAGGGAGAAGGCAGGGAGGACTAGATGTCAATGATTAAGATGGGTTCTCAGATTGTAAAAAGTGTAGGATGTGAGTGAGGGAGTAAATTGAGGTGAGAATAAAGCAGAGCTGAGACATGAAGAACCTCGTAGTAATGTTCATGAGTCTGGACTGAGAATTAAGTGGTGCTATAGTAAGGAACTGATGAGATCATATTGGAGCTTTAAAAAATTACCCTGACTGTAGTTTGAAGAGGGACTTGAAGCCAATCAAATCACAGAACTACAAGGGCAAAATCATGCAGTACATGATTTAGTCAGGCATGTGTACCAAAGGGATCCAAATTTGCTAATTAGACAAGGCAGTGAGAAAGGCCAGTTTTCAAAGTCAGGTGAGCAAAAGAACCATTATGTTATGGCTTTCTCTGTCTGAAAAAGCAAGCAAAGTACTTCATGAAGGACTGGGGAACTCCCATTTGCCCAGTAAAGAGAGTCTAGAATTAGAGTTAGAAAAGCAAGGCAAAATAATGTCATCAAGCTCAGAATCATCGTACAGTTACTATCAGAAAGGCCACCTTTGGTGCGCTGGATTGTAGACCTAAAACAAGGTGACTCATTTTAGTCCCTGTGTCTGGATAGAAGCTCCTGATCTGCCCTTTCTCCTCATAACAGATGATTCTGTAGGATTACAGGTAGAGGAGAGACTGCATTGTCTGTTCTGCATTACCCGAGAAAGGTAAGGCCAAAGTGCCTAAGCTTAAAATGTGAAAAGTCCTAGTGATTTGAAAGGATCTCCTCTACCTACTGCTCTGTGAAACTGTACAAAACCTTATGGTGCTCTAGAAGCTGTTTCATGTAATTCCGATACTGATGAAAGTCTAACTGGTCAGCCAGAAAAACTTCCCCTCACTTTTTTTCTTATTTAATCTGTACCATATGTACTGTATTTAAATCATTTCTTCATATATTCATTATGTTACATAATTTGGGAAGCATTTTTATGTCAGTGAAGCAATTATAGGAAGAACTCTGGGAAATGGAAAACCTTAATTTACACAGTGATCACTGTTAGCAAGTGAGAATGGTCTTTACAAAAATGACTTTATTCTTTTCAGGTACATATTATTTTATTTAATTCTGTTTTCTCAGTGATTTTTATTGTATGTGCTACATTTGAGATGCCTTTCTTCTCACACAATTCCTTGTCTTCCTAAGCCCCTACATTTCCCTCTGATAATTACCAGGAATCTGATGTCACTTCCCCTTTAGTTTATGCCTGTGTTTATTTAGCACCATATTGAGTCACGATATGAGATACTGTGTTAAAATACATTTTTTCCAAATGACTTTAGTTTTTTGGAAAAATGATGGCTGTTTACTATAAAAATATTAAGATATTATAGCAATGAGAGAAATTCAAAACAACACATCTGAAAATATCTAGCAATAACTGTCATAAAGAGTAAGACAACATTATTCTAGATATTTCTTCATGCATATACATAGAGGAAAAAACCAAAATTAAATAATCTGATCAAAAAAGAAGTTTAATGCATTTTAAGAAAAATACTACATTTTATTTCACTTGAATTTAGCATAAAAATACTAAATGAAAGTAAGACTTAAAAAATCTGTTTTATTAAGGATTTTCTAAGATTTCTTAAGTAACCCTTCCATTTTTACATAAAAATGTTACAAAAATGTTGAAAATTGAATTATTTGTTTAGCTATGTGGTTCAATTTTAATTGTACTGATTAACCTCTAGTCCCAAAGTTTGAGGAGATTTATGTACTTAAATTCTCTTCTTTTCTCCATTTTCTAATTTGGATCCCTTGTTTTGTTTTTACACTGTCGATGTTCACAGCATTTATGTGGCAAATGTTCCCAGTTGTGTATTCTTCGTTCTGTTTTAATGAATTGATTGTTCACCACCAGCTCCGTCTTTATTCCTCCTCCTGAGTTCTTTAATTTATATTGTAGTTATATGATTCGTTGCCATATACTTTTTTAAAGAATGGCTCACAGTTTTATAGCCCATTTTTCTATGTTTGAGATCACATGTTGTGTTTATGACTGAATGGCAACTAAATGTAATGTTCTTGAGTCTCTTTTCATTTCCCTCATTAAATTATAGCCTTTTTGTCTTTTCTCGCATCGTCTAAGGCCCATTTCCTTCTACCTTCCTGCCTACTGTAACTTGTTTTTACTGCCTGATTACTGAAAAGTGCATTATTTATCCTTGAGGTTTATTAAGACACTTTCATCATTGGCCATTTGTACCAATGGTTTCATGAATAAGGAACACCTTGTAAATAATACAGGTTCCATTTCTTTCCCTACAGTATATAACTTTGGATCATTTTTTCTCTACCACTTCTTTGTTTTCTGCTTGAGAGATAGTAGTATTGCTTACTAGGTATTTGAAGAGGAAGAATAAGCAATTATGCTTCACCTGACTATTCTACCTTGTGGTCCATTATCTCATTAAAGCTTAATACTATTTTCTTTTTGGAATTGAGGACTCTTAGGATCATCAGACAAGATAGGTAATACACGTGGTTTTCTAAGACTGGGAAAGTGTGTTCTAAGCTCTGTGCCATGAAGTTTAGCTGCTTGCTCCACATCTCTTACTTTTGTGCCATGGCAGTGAAGTACAAGTTCTCCCAGGACTTGTCAGCCTCCAGCTCTCTCTGCATGCCTGCCCTTTTGTGAATACAGCTGCACAAAGAATCCATGGGGTATTTGGTTTTGGTTACTCTGAGGCATTATTTTTTAAACAGCCAAAGAGACAGAAAAAAAGTTAATGATACTGGGAATTGAACCCAGGCCTTTGTACTGAGCTACTTACCTAGCCCTTTTTAAAATTTTGAGACAGAGTCTCATTAAGGTGCTAGGCTAGGCTAGAATTTGCAGTGCTCCTGCCTCATCCTCTCAGAATCCTGGGATTACAAGCATGGGCCCCACCACAGGTGTCCTCCTAATGTGGTTTACTCTCCCCGGGGAATGAAGACTTGCCCTTGTGGGGTTTTTTGTTTTTGTTTTTCACAGAATCCTTCTGGGGTGCTTAAAAAAATCACTGTGCACAAATTGACCAAGTGCTTCAGTAGATAATGTCTGTGGAGTAAATACTCAACAGGCTATAACTTGAGTCTATTACCTTGTGTTTATTACATGTAATTTCTATGACCAGTGATTGGAGTTTTATTTTGTTTTGGGAGCTTTGGGGGGTGTTGAGTTTTATTAGTTTTTCTTGGTTTTTGTTGTTTTGTTTTGTTTTTTAGACAGGGTCTTGTTAGGCAATTAAAGCTGGACTTGAACTCCCTATGTAGCCCAAGTTGGCCTCCAGCCTCTGGCAATCATCCTCCCTCAGTCTCCCAAGCACTGGGATTACAGGTATGTCCCACCACACCTGGCCTTACATATTTTGTATTTGTGGAGTTTGCCATTAAAGAACACTCCAATTTTACATTGACAAATTAAAATTTTCCATTCATTTGCCCTATACCCCTTTTGGTACACATAGAAGTTGATCACCTTTTTCATTGATGGTACTGTTTCTTAGTGTTGAAACTGGATCATGTGTTGCATAATGCAGCTTTAAATTACTGTTATGGTTTATGTCTGGATGTCCTCCCAAAGCCTCATGCAGTTATGGGGATGACTTCTCGAGTTTATGATTGATTCATGGTCCACCGTTGTAATTATGGATGTGAGTGCTATACTCGCTCTGGGGCAGATAGTTTGCACAGTGTAAGGGAGGGAAAGAGGCTACTAGCTGCTGCTCTCCTCTTTTTGCTCTTGTTTTTTTTGCTATATTCTGCCACCATGAAAGGTTGACCTGTGCCGTGTGCCACCCTGCCTTGGAGCCAGCCAAGTATGGACTGAAACATCCATAGACTGTGAACTAAATAAACCTTTCCTTCCTTAATTTTGGGAATCAGGCATTTTGTCTCAGCAACAATAGAAAGGTAACCAAGACAATTTCGTCCCAGATGAAACTCTCATCTGCGCCCAGATGTACCATCTTCTCCAACACAATTTTCCATCGCACATCATCCAGTCTATGTATCATCTTGCCTCCCTAGAAGTGTCCAAATGCTTACACATGAAAAACTTTGTAACACACACACAGCTTCAGAGAGAAATTAACCCTGTAATATAAGGGACAAACTATTAAAAGAAATCTACTAGTATAATAAACTGTATTAATAAATTGAACAAGGAATATCTCAATCATTTAAATATATAAGCAACAAAAGCAACATTCCTTCTTTTAAAGATATTAAATATAGATAGGACTTCTCTTTTATAAATCAGTTCTTTTCTCAAACCAAACCTATAGTACTCATAACTATAACTCTCTTACATTAAGAAACAGAGTTGCTCACTACCAGAGATATTAACCCGGGTTTTAAAGTTCTTGTTGATGGTATAATACACAAACAAGAATATGTAGTGAGAGAAAAATAACCAAAGATACTACTGATGAAAGTGGAGTATATGTGTATGTACTTAGAAAAAATTATTTTATATTTAGCTTTAAAATGATAGAAGCTGGCTTTAAAATTAAAGTGATGAGATAAATGATTAATATACAAAATCTATAACATTTCTCTACACTAGAAGAAACCAGCAGGAAAATATACCTAAACAAGTTTCCAGTGTAATAGCAGAAATCATAAAATTTATTTTAAAAACTACTGTTTGTTATGCCTTTATGGGAAGGGAAAATATTACAAAACTTTTTTAGATGATTAAATGGGAAAAGAATATCACATGACCAGAAAGTTAGGTTTTTTTGTAATTCTAATAAAAATCCCAATATGATATTTTAAATCTCTAGAATTACTCTGAGACATTTTAAAAACTGAACAAGCAAGTAAAAATTATTAGCAGTAATCTAGGCTTCCCAGGTTGTGTATAATAAAGACCAATATTTAAAACATTACTAATGTATTGGTAAAGCATGTCTGCCTTGGTAATGCAGTATCTATTGTCACAATTCAGTGGCAGAAACTTTGATAAATGAAATTTAAAAATATATAGGTGTTCTCATACAGTATATCATATACAAATATCTTATTAATTTAAAAAGCACTCGTAACTGCAAAAAATTAGAACCTAGGGCTGATGAAATTGCAGTAAAGCTGATAAACTAAAGTTATTGTGGGCAGGATTACAAACAGTAGTAACCATTAGAAAGCAGTACATATGACATACGGAATAACATATGAAGATGTTTAAGTCCAGCTTCTGTTATTTGGAAGTTGTTCTGAACAAATAATCTTTTATAATGTTGGCTCATAATCTTGTCAGCTGGAAGAGTCAGTATTTTTCACACTTGCTGGTGCTAATTACTCACTTTCTTCCCTCCTGGACCCATCTATGTACCTTGTGCTCTCAATTTGTTTGTCTGCTGCTTTTACTCAATATAGCACCCTTTATTCACTGCTGAACTTCATCGGCCATTCAAGTACTGCTCGGAGCCTTTCAAAATATTTGCTGTCTCTCTTTTTTATATCCACGAATGTTTTTGTCCCTTCATCCGATTTAACATACCTTTGTGAAATTATAAATGGTTAATTAAAATACCAGAATATGGTTAATAACTTTAGTCCAGAATATCTCAGTGGGAATGTATATTAAGTTTAACTTTGCCTTGTTATAAAATAGCAGTTTTAGAAATCTTCAGCATATTAAGTTTTTGGCTAAGCATCCACCAATATTCTTATTTTAGTGGATATAATGACATTGTTTATATCACATTAAGTCCATGACTAGTTTATTACCACAATACGTTAATCTACTTTTTTTGTCAAAGAAAGTAGTGAATTTAACTTTAAATGACTTATTCTAGTTAATTTGTAATGGTTGTTTTTAGGCTGTGTTGTCTTTAGTGTCTGTTTTTAGACTGTGATATAGCTACATGTAGATTTATTTATCCTGCTCACAATTTATTTAACTTCCTTATTCTGAAGACTAGTGTTGTTCATCAGTTCTGAAAAATTCTCATATTACTTGTTCCCCTATTGTCTCAACCTCAGTGTTTGCCTTACCTGCAGTTCCACTTATATGTGTAGTAGATTATCTCACCCTGTCTTCCATGTCTTTTATCCTTATATTTGTTTGTTTGTGTTTTGCATCCTATTTTTCAATATATCTCCTACTTCATATGTTTTTTCTTCAGCTATGTTTTTTTGTTCAGCTACTTTACTTTTCATTGAGTTTAACTTTAGCTCTTGTATTAATTCATCCTTTCTAAGATTTGTTTTGGATCTTTATCCAATTAATCTTGCAAGTCTCTTATTCAATTTAAAATTTTTTCTTTCATTCTTTCCATGTAATAAACATTTTTAATTTTTCTAGTACCTGAAGTTTTGATTGTCAGATTGTTTGTTGTTCTTCTGATTCTTACAATGACTTGTTTTCTTGCATATTATAAAATCTTTTCATTGGGATCTTTTTAAGAGCTCATCTTTTCACAAGTTTGTGAGATACGAATCAAGAAAGGCATCCCTTTCCATTCCTTTGCATCTGATTCTAACAAGTACATGGAGTACTACAGATTACTGTAGATTTTAATTTAAAAATGTTCCTTAGGTTCCTTAGGTGCCCTTAGAATATTAATTAGCCTGAGAACCTGCTTACATATCTGGCCACAAGACATAAAATGTTTTTGTGGTCTTCCTGTGTTTATTAGTAAATGTGTTAGTCTCATCCTTTTCATGAGTGAAAAATCCTGGCTTTATATGTGAGACTCCTAGTTCATTCCTTATGATTATTAAAATCCGCATTCCTACGTTGCTGAGACCAGCAATTCTGAGTGCTCCAATAATAATTCTAATGCCTCTTCTTTTAAGTCTTCTCCTCATGTTTCAAACCCTGGAATAATCTTGATTTTTAGTGAACTAAGCTATGTGCTTAAAGGTGTTTTTTAATGTACTCTATCTAGCACTTCTAGTTATTTGATCACAAGAAAGTTTGCAAGTTATCTAGAATGCTGCTTTACTGGAAATAGAAATCTCATTTGTTTTTCATATTGAATTAGTATCATTTGTAAAGTTGGATTGTGAAATAGCCATATGGCTAAAGACTGAATTTCTGCCACATCAAATTTATTTCACTTTTGTGAAATATTGGTTAAGCTAAGTTCTTGTTGTAAAATAACATCTTTGATTCTGAAAATTTTACTTAATGTTTAGACAGACCAGCAATATCACCTACTGTTACCATGGAAATTTCATTTTTGTGCATAGTATTCTTTCTTGTTTAGTCTATTTTTTAAAATTCTAAAGTTTGAAAGAGATCTTACAGAGATTGGTGGCATTCTGCATGCAACATCTAATCTATTAGCCTAAAATATGTGTGATCATTCACGTGAAGGAGAGATAATGGAAGTCTAAAGGGTACATGCAAGTGCAGTTACATTCTTCCTTGATGTCTTTCTAAACTGCATGATCCCTAAGGATAGGAGGTGGTCTTTGGAGGAAGTGACATAACAGATTATGAAGGATGCATTGGACATTTATTAGTCAGCTTTCCAGTTTCTGGGGCACAGTATCCAAGACCCCGATTTTAAAGGCAAAAGTATTTAATTTGCTTGACAGTTTAAGAGGGCTCAGTCTATGGTAAGCTGGCCCCAAAGCAGGAACATGGTGGTGGACGGTCATAGCAGCGCGAAACTCTAGTTGATGGTAAGTGAGGAGCAGAGCACAGAGGCAGAGGTCAGGGGCCGCGGGTGGTAGCAAAACCCTGTCTTCATGCCCCGAGCAGACACACCCAGAGTAGGCACCACTCATCCCCTAAGCGGCTCCCAAACCAGTCAAGTTGAAAATTAAGCATAGCTACCATAAATATTATATCTAAGATTCAATTTTATCAGCTGATAGATGTCTTTCAGGATCATGTAGGCTAAGCTGCCTGTTAGCCTAGCTCATTGTGTATATGTATACCATATATATGTATCTTTTTCTTGACTCATGTCTTCCTCAATTTTTCAACTAGTTTTGTTTGGATTTGTTTTGTTTTGCTTTTTGCTTTTTCAAACAGGATCTCACTATGCAGTTCAGGCTGGCGTTGAGCTCACTTTGTAGCCCAGGCTGGTCTCAAACTCACAAGAACCCTCCTGCCTCAGCCTCCCGAGTGCTGGCATTACAGGTTGCACGACCACACACAGCTTCAACTAGATTATATTAAAAGAAAATAAACAATTTAGTGCTAAGTGTTTGGTAACTAGGATTAGGATCTAGGAAGGTTTTTTTTTAATATTTTAAGCTATAGTATTTCTTCCACTCATAACCGATGGTATTTAATTTAAGCAATGCATCAAACACAAAAAATTATCAGTAAGTTTTTGAAATTTATACATCCGTTAAAAAGAGAAAGATTTTCCATGGTAATCTCTTGAGTTAAACAGATCTCATTTTGTCACCAGCTGATTTTATAGGTTTGGTAAATGGTAAGAACATTTGGTGGTAGAGGTAAGAACAATAAAAATAATCATAGTAATAATAATACTAGAATCAAATTTCTGTTTGTACATATTCTGGCCTTAGCATCATGTTAGGATGCTAATTTTCTTGGAATCCCCTTTCTTTCTTACAATAACCTGGAATCATTTTTATTTTAAAGTGAGGAAACTGGGGATTAGTTTGGTTTACTTGGTTTTCTCATTCCAAGCAGCTAGTAATAGATAAAACAGAGCTTTGAACACATGATAGGATTTCCCTGATTTACTTTCATTAGTCTTTTACTGGATAGATATGTTTTCAGAATGCATGTGTAACTATAGTATATGATGGTGATTTCTAAGATATAGTATATCTACATCCCTATTCCAGCTAATAATGCCATAACCTTAAAAATGGTGCCATACATCTATTAATATCTATGATGGGCTTTTATTGTAGTCATTTTATGAGTTCATCAATGGCCAAGCTGTTGTTTCATTACAAACAGATTGGAGAGCCTTGTGATTAAAGCAGCAGACTAGAAATCATGAAGGGTGTACTGTTTGGTTTTTAATCATTTCCATGTGTTATAAATTCTTATCAGATGTTGGGAAATAGCAGGCTTAAACTAACTGCAAGTGTTCTATACATGGTCCAAGAACCAACTGTCTGTAATGGTCATGTGTTTAGCCATCGTTATTGAACAAACAAGCAAATTCATTTACTATGTACCATAAGACACACATATTTAATTTTGTTTTTGTGATTGACATTCTCTTCAGAGTTATGTCAAACACTAAGATATTATTACCAGATTTTTTTAAAAAGTAAATGTCAGAGATGTTCAGTTCCTGAGTTCACTACCTCGTATTAAGGTAGTATTTCTCATGCTGTAAGAAAATAAAAGGTCAGATATAACTCAAAATTTTCCTTAGGCACATTCACAGAAACTGGAGAAAATGTGAAAAGTATCTGGGAAAAAATAGACTTTCAAAACCAACTTTAATAAAGTGATAAAACCTAATAAAACCTAAATATACTAACGTTATAGTTCTTTTAAAAAATTTCTGTATATTTATTCCTGATGTCTTCTCTTGTATAGAAAATGCTCGATGTAAGTAGGGTATGCAAGCAGAGAAGAATTTTTCATTCAGTTAGTAGTTAATAGGTAAGTAGAGGCCCGGGGATATAGCTCAGTGGCACAAGTGCCTGCTTGGCAAGTACAAGGTCCTGAGTTCAATTCCCTGCACCCCCCAAAAAAAAGTACAAAAATAGATACGTATGAATCTGCTTGAAGAATTAAGTTATCTGTGTCATGTTTACCATTGCATAATTGACTAATGCAGTTTCAAAAAATCTTATCTCTATGCTACGGTGTCTTTGTGTCTAGATAAATATGGCAATATTGGCATTCACTGCTTCCTTAAATGTGGAAACTGAGAGGAAATAATTTTAATTCCTAATGGGCTTTCATATACTAAATCCAAAGGAAATGAGATAAAATTATCTGCATGGTATAGTAACTTTTTATACTTACATAAGTGGCTGGGGATATAGCTCAGTGGAATAAGCGCTTGCCTAGCAAGCACAGGTTCCTGAGTTTGATCCCCAGTACCGCAAAAAAAAAAAAAAATATATATATATATATATATATATATATATACTTACATAATAACTTTGATACCATTTCAGTATATCCTATTCAGACTGTTCTTATGTAATGATAAAAGTAAGGCAAAGAAGGGAGATTAATTGCTTTCTTGTGAGCCTACAGTTATGTTGCACCTAGGTCTCTGATAAACAAGGTTGTGCCCCAGCTCAATAATTTTGTCTAAACTTTTGGAATGCTAGGAATAGATGTTTGGCTTAGATTTCATTAGTGTAGTAATTAGTATTATTTTATTATTTTTAATTCTTTAAATTATTGATATAAATTACACAGTTATGAATTGGTTGTAGTATATTTTTATTATAGAAATAACACTGCCTTCTAAGTACATGGTGATATACTTAGTCGTATTAATCCTTAATATTTGCATTAGATGGGTTAAATATATGTCACAGTTTTTACATGAGAAAACTGAAATTCAGTGAAGTTGACAACCTTCCCTATGGCTATGCTCAAGGACCACTTTCTTCATGAAGGCTTTTTAAAAGTTGAAGATTTTAGTAAACAGAAATAGGGAAAAACATTTTAAGTCAGGGAAATGGTGCAGATGAAGGGGTATGTGTACTGAAGCTCAAAGTTTGCCAAGGTAATTATGACTAGAATGTTTTGACTAAACTTTAGAGTAACCATACAGGATATGTGGGAAATAAAGTTGAAAACAACAGTATTCTGTAGCTAACTCATAAAAGGGACTTAAATTCTTGATTTAAAAATTAATGTATAATTTAGTAGGATTTAGGATCTGTGACAATCAGGAAAGTAGAATTGTGGGACTTGGCATATGTGTTGCAAAATGAGCAGAATAAAGGTCAGAGCAGTGGCACATGGATCACATAGGTGCCCATTACAGTAGTGCAGTCATGGTGGCCCAAACTAGCCTGCTGCCACCGAGCACAGAAGAAAGACACTGAAGAGCAAAAGGGAAGGATGCCGTAAGTGAATGAAACAGTGGCATTCTCGTGAACTCTTCAGAAATAAGAAAGATAGAATAAAGGGAAGTTTTTAAGATGTCAATATGATGAATCAGATTTTTTAAATGAAAATGTGATTCATTTGTGAAATGTCTAATGGAAATATTTTCCCAGCATTAGGAATGTAAACTTAAGCTTCAGACTGGAAATGTGTTAAGAGAATCAAGGTAAGGATCTTGATACTATAGGTTAGCAGCATTAAGATAAAGGGGCTTGAAGACCTCAGTGTGCATAAAATTTGTAAAGGGAGAGGAAACGAGGGTTAACAGTGGCTACAGAGAGCAGATACGACGGTGGAAGGGCATGGCTAATACAAACAAAGAATTTCAGGGAAGGGAGAATATCAGGGATGATACTGTCTGGCCAGAGAGAGGGAAAGTGGACAGCAGGGTCTGGTTCTTCTAAAGGGATTAGGAGGCCATAAACTGCTTTTGAGAGAACAGTTTAAATGGTGTAGGGGTTATTTGTGAGATATTAAAAATGAGTAGGTAATTGGTAAAATGAAGATAATAAGAGTAGTTGATGAATTGGTTGTTTAAAAAAATGGAAGCTTAAGGCTCTACAAACATTGAAAGAAAATATTCTCATTTTGACTTTTACATTTAAATGTTGTTCCAGATTCTCTTCATAGCTGTGCCATTTGTTGCTAATCACACACCCGTCCCCTTTCAGTTATTTTGTGCTATAACCAAGTACCTTTTAGCGTACACCCTCTGTGTCCCATCTTCCTATCTAGGTTTAGGTGGACTACTTGGATGCCTCTTCATCCTGTCTACACACTGCTAATTCCCACCCATCTTTCAAGGGCCTGCTCAAATGCCCCCTCTTTGAAGCCCCCTTGTTTAGCCTTCAGTCGTCTTTCCTTCACTGATTTTTAAAATGCTTCAGTCATTTCTTTGTCGCAGCAGTTATTACTTTCTATCATGTACTACTTTTATTATTGATACACATGTTTTATGTTTTTCCTTAGAATTTAAACTGCTTGGAGAGTTTGTCTAGGTGTCAGTGTAGCATCATAGAAAAATATAGACTCAGCATTTGGAAAGTTCCATTTTTATTTTCTAGCTCTGTCACTTACTGACTGTCTGACTTCAGGCAAAGTCCATGAACCTCACCCTTCTTACCTAGAAAATTCTTCTGTGAGAGGTAATTGAGAAGATTAAGTGGAAGAGAAGGTTTAAAATCAAGATTAGGTTCTCTTCTCTTCTTATTCATCTTGATTTCTGTGCCTGTACCCCAAATGGTATCATACAAATATTACAGATTTTTTAGTGAATTAACAGTTTCTTTACCATTACTAAATATGTAAAGGCTACTATAATTTATAGTCTGCTAGTTTTTTTTTTACAAGAGGAAATCTTTTTTCCATTAGAGCAGAATTATTTGATGGTTAATGATGATATATAAAAACCATATTAAAATTCAAATTAGAAGCACCTTTTAGGAAAAAATATTATCTTAGAGTTAATAACAATTTATAAAAACCCCTTATCATTCAAGGAGAAACTAGGCTTTGAAAGAGTGAAATAGATTCTGACTGTAAACCAAGCACATGGGTTGGCAGTATGTGGTGACATATACTCCAACCTCAGAATTTTCATTGTCATCCTGACAGATTTAAACATATTCTAATGCCAGCGGATAGGGTCATACTCCAGAGAATATAACATTGGGAAATCTAAAACTAGATCATGATCTAAAAATCAGTTTTAAAAGTTGAACGTCATTCTAAGAGTTGTAGACTCCACAAATACTAGCAAATGGTGGTGATTGAATAGTCTAAAAGATTTTGACCATTGCAAGTGGTCAAAATAACTTAGAAATTTGTGAAGCAGTCATTAATAATCTTAACAGATGTACCCTTCTCTGTCTGACTTTGTCTTTTTGGAGTTTGTCTTCATTACTATTCATGATGAATGGTTCCCTGTTTAGCACCCATGGCAAGCTGTTGTGAGACTTGGACTCCAAAGGTTGTGGGTCACCCCACCCCTATGACCAGTGTTTGTAGCCCTCTTGGCTTCTCTCTTAGGTTGGCTTTTCCCACTCCTTGTAGCTTTCCTTAGCAGTTGTTCCATGTTCCTGACATCTCCAGCTTCCTGGAATTTCTGCTTCATTTTTCATTTTTTTCTCAGGAGTACACAGCCTAGATTATAGACAAACCTTCTTAAATCTGGATGCAAGCCTCCCTGACACCACTGTTCTTGCATTCTTCATGCACATAAAAACCAGCACCACATGGTTGACACCAAGGTCTGCCACTAATTAGAGTAGTAACTGGGTCATTTGGTAACATGCTGGTGGTTACAGAGCCCTGTGGGTCCCTGGATGACAGGTTGGTGAACTGTATCCCAGGGTGGCCCATCTCCAACAGAGTGTCCTGGGACTCTTTCTCAAAGCCAAGTCTTCCACTTATACAGAGCAAAAAGAGGAATCTTGCTTTTTTCCTAACATGCCCCCAAGCCATATTTCCTATTGTCTTTTTTTTTTTTTTTTTTTTTGGCGGTACTGGGGATTGAACTCAGGACCCAGCGCTTGCATAGGCAGGCACTTATTCCACTGAGCTATATCCCCAGCCCCTTTCCTATTGTCTTGATGTAAAGTATAAACTTGGCTTCTTTGTGATGCTACTCATTTCAGCAGCCACGCCCTCCTCTGCTCCATCTATGCAGGCCCCAAGTTTTCCAGCATAAACTTTGCTCATTCTTTATGTCAAATTATTTTCATGACTTTTTTTTAGCCTAAAAATGCAGCATTTCCTTTTTATCTTGCAAAGTAACCTATCCTTCAAAGACATTTAAATTACTGAATTACCAAATTTAAAAATGTGGAAAATAGTATAAAAAAGATTGGCATGTTTAATGGATGGAGCAAAGATGTGGTTGTTTTTTCCTGTAAAAGGACTAAAAGGCTGTTTTTTTCTTCACGGTGACCAATTTTGAGATTCGTTCATACAGCTTCAAAAATTAGGAAGCAATTGCATTTACCTGAGACATACATAATACGAGCCTAAACTCAGCTTACTGGTGAGTGCCAAGAGGAATTGTTATATGTGAGAGAGGTTGGAAAATATACTCTAAAGTTGATTCAGTGAAAAGGAGTTTAAAGACTGGTTTATTAGAAAAATAATGGTTTCACAATAGAGTAAATTTGTTTTAGGAAAAGGAATAGAGTTGAGCAAGAAGGAAGTGACTTCAGGTTTGGAAATAGAAAGTTTGTAATTATGTTGCGACCCCTGGCCTGCTGTCTATCTAAATCAGAATCCTTGAAATGGTCTGACGAATTGGTGTGTGATGTATGTATAAAATACCAAATTTTGAAGGCTTAATACAAAAAAAGAATTAAAATATCACATTAATATTTTTATATTATTGCATGTTGAAAAAATAATATTTTGGGTATAATGTAAGCTTTTCCTTTTGCTTTTTAAAAATGTAGCTGCAACGAAACTTTAAACTGCTCATATGTCTTTCCTTATATTTCTGTTGGATAGCACTAATCTATATGGAGATTTATAACAGATAGTTAGAAATGCAGAATCAAAATCAAAACAAAATGTCTAAATTTAGAAATAATCCATATAAGGAATGATAGTTCAGGTTGTAAAATTAGGCAAAATTGGCAGTGTACAGGAGAAAGAGGTGAAAAAAATGTCAACAATTTTAAGATTGGAAGAGAAAGAGTAACCAGGAGAAAAATAAATTGGAAAATCATTACTTCAAAGCACTATGTAAGTCTGATTAGGATAAACTTCAAAAAGGTAGGACTAGTTAACATTGAATGATAGGCTGAAGAGAACTGAGAAAAGGCCATTGAATTTGGTTGATAGAGAAGCAGTTTTCATACAATGTAAGAGGGATAGATTGCAAGAGATTATGAAGTAAACTGTATATATGAACTATTCTTTCAGGAATGGAATCCATTTGTGAAGATAATAATCACTTGATTCAAGCAGAGTCCAGGGAAATTTAAGCACGTTTGTCTGCTGAATAAAAAGATCAGTGAAGTAGGAATTGCTTGCAATTGTTTAAAAGAGAGAAGATACTTTCCATACTAAAGTCCTAAGCAGAAAGTATACTGGAATCAGGAGGGAACTTGTTACCAGGGCAAACCCCCAGGCAATATCTCACATCTAAAGTTGCCCTTTTCTCTGAAGGCATGTCTCCTGGAACAAGTCCCATGTTGGGGTGGGGTGAGGTAATGAAACATAAACCATACTCACAGTTTCTTTTAAGTTATTACGTTGTATCCAGAGGCTAAAACAAGTCAAAAAGATTTAGAATGCTAATGAAGACATTAATGAAATGGCTAGCTATAATAACATCCAGAATGGATATAAAGCCAGTGAGGATTACAATCGGACTTATGGACCATGAACTACAGTTAAGGACTTGACTTTTATAATTTTTTAAGTATGTGCAAGTTCAGTAGGAATGAAGGACTGACAAAGCAAAAAAGTAGCAGATTTTGATCAGAGGGAGTATTTTCACAGTTCAGGATCTTAAAGGCCAATCAGACACAGAATGTGGCTATACGTATATGATATATAGATACGGATAGAAAGAGCTGGGTGGATAGAACTGAGTCATTTTCATTATAAGGCCTATCAATTTGGTAAATGTAATACAACATAATGAATGCTAACAAAAAGTTTGAGATTCAGGTCAGGAGGTAACACTAAAGTGTGAAACTATCCGTATGGAACCATCAAGATTTAAGATTCCACTAAACCTTGACTCGGATAACTTTGGAGATCATTCGGAAGATAGGATACCTGCTTGAGCATTTAATCTTCTCTCAGTGTTTTTGATCAAGTCTAACTTTCAGACAATATAAGTAGAAAAGTTTACTTAATAAAGATAAAACATGCATAGCTTTCACTAGTCACAGGTGACCATAAGGGTTTGTATGCATAAGAAGCAGTTCTTTGTTACTATAGTGAAATATCTGAGATAGATTAACACAGAGAGACGGACAGACAGACAGCAGAGATACAGAGAGGCAAAGAGACAGAGACAGACAGAGAAATAGATAGCGTTCGCTCACAGTGTTGTATGCTAAAAGTCCAGCCAGCATAAGCAGGACTGACAGTTTCCTCTGCCTCAGCTGTGTGACCTCCTGGCAGATGCCCATGGTAGGAGTACAGGAGAGGGAGAGGTTACACGTTGAAAGAGGAAGCCAGGGAGAGACTGAGCACAGTCTCTTCCAAGGTCACACCCTCCGATTGATTTAAGGACCTCCCACCAGGCACCATCTCGTAAAGATTCTTTCACTTTGCAGCACCAGGGCCCTGGGGACTAAGTTTCCAGTACTTGGACCCTGAGGCAATAACGATGGGGGCGCTGAAGCTGTATCTAAACCATAGCAGGGCTCATTAACAGAGTACTTCATAATTTTTTTCTAAGAAATTAATTTGAATCTCTTGCCCTTAAAGGTCACTTACATGAAATCAACATTGATGTCTCATTTTTGCCTTTAACACATGATACAGTATAATAATCATCGGAATATCTTGACCTGGTATGTTCCACAGGAGAAAAAATTACATGCCAATTGTAATATTAGATGAGTTCGAAGTGAGTTTGAATAACCAAATGAGTTTTGAAAGTTTTAGTAGTGCACCTAGCATGTAATAATTGCTTAATAAATGGTAATTAATTGTGCCACTTTGGGCATTCAACAAGTTTTGAGTTCGATGTTTTGTATATCCAGGTTTAATAAATAGTACTTACATTAAAATTTTTGTTTTCACTCCAGGTCTCCATTAACTATTAATTAAAACTTAAATATTAAATTTGTATTGAATTAAGAAAACAGTGGGTCATTTATCACTTCTTATTTTTGCTATATTTGAAAAGGTAAATTTTTATGTTAACTCAGTGCTACTGTAAAAATTTACAACTTTTAAAATATCCTTTAGCTATGTTTCCATAACACATTGCATGTACACTGAAACAAGATGAATGAATTATATTATTTACTTTATTTTCCTTAGCTCAATTGTGCCTGAAAGTCAATAAACTTTTGCTGAAAAACTTTTACTGTCAGTATGTTATATTCTTATATCACTATTCCTTACCTTATAGTGAAGAGCTCAGAAAAGAAGCAAGACAATTAAAGCGGGAACTCTTAGCAGCGAAACAAAAAAAATTAGAAAATGCAGCAAATGCAGAGAAAAGAAATGAAGGTAAGAGCATTTTTTAGGCTTACATTTCTCTTGATACTCCTCCTCTATACCCCCCCCCCCACGTCCCTCCTGTCTCCTGCTCCTCCCTTCTTGTCTCCTCAGTCCTTCTTGAGCTTTTTGTTTGTTTTGGTCTCTTTCATGCTTGCTTGGGACAGCCAGTAAAATAAATTTCCATGCAGGGCATTTTTCTGAGAAATAAGCTCAATGCAAGTGTGATTAACTATTGCTCTTAAGTATGCTTAATGGAAAATAACAAAATACTCAACATCAGGCAAAACCTAATGTTGTCATAGCTTATAACGTAACTAGATTGAAAGTACACAAGATTGGAATGTTCTCTCTTTTTGAAATATTGCATAGTCTTTACAACATTTAAAAATATTTGTGATCTATGTTTGAGGCCTGTGTAAATATTTGTGTGTTGTTTTGAATAGTAGTAGATACCCACCCTTATTTTTGTTTTCTTTAACTCGTATGTTAAAACATAGAAAATCTAAAATACTGACGAAAGTGATCTTGCTCTTTATACATGTTAAATGTTTTGTGAATCACTGTAATTTTTTTAATTTTTAATTTAACTTTTATTTGTATATGTTTGAAATACACGGTGATTATATTCTCACTGTGATTTTCATAAAGCTAAAATAGCTTCCAGAAAAAGCTATTTCATCTCACTAAAAGTTTTTAATTTTTAGGACTGTTTAACTATAAACAATGTAGTGTTCACTTTCCAAAATTACAACTTGGAACACTTAAATTTGTTCTCTTTTTATAATAATAGATTACAATGTAACATAATTATAAATTTTATTCATTTGCTTCTGATAAGGTATTCTACATTAGATGTAATAAATTTGCTTTATACATATATCTTCTATATCCTCATACTTCTGGCAAGCTTGAAGTATTTTTATCTACTGGATTCTGTGACAGTCACTGAGATACATTTAAAAATATGCAGCATCTAATCTTAACGAACACATTTTCTGATATAGAATGGCAGTATAATATTTGGCCAATATATTATTATTGCTTTAAGTAGGACAAGCAATATGACATAACTATTTCAAGAATTATAGTTTGCATGTTTTATTTTTTCAGTCAAATTTTATTTTTTAAAAAAAGCAGGAGATCAACATTATAATTCAAGAATCTAAGTATGAACTTGACAATTAAGTACATCTAAGTATGGAGTGAAAAGATTTTCCAAAAAACCATCAAATATATTATCTCCAAATACCCAAATAATAAAATGCTTTGCTAAGCCTTTTTTTTAGTGGAATCATAAAGAACTGCAAATTTCTTGCTAGGAAAACAAATTTGTAATAGAGTAGCGTGAATCGTGGTTATTAAGCATGATCTGTTGACTCTGAGTGTGAATGAGAGAGAGAGAGAGAGGGAGAGACTGAGACTACCAGCCAGCTGACCCAGGAGCAACTGAAAATCTAACTCGCTCAGCTGAACCCAGACACCGTCGTGTTAATTCTCCATTTTGCAAGGGAATTACAAATTAACAATTCCAACAGCCCACAAACCAAATTAAAAATGTAGAAATTAAATCTGTGCTTAAAGAGCTTTTTTCTAGCTCATTTTCAGCACCCCAAGAAAAATAAAAGCATCCATGACTATCACAGATGAAAACAAATGTTATTGGAATCAGTTATTTTTCTCCACTGAGGTATAAAATGTATAGAGAAATTTGATATTATAATATAATATAACAAATTGTACTTCTCATAGTTCTGTTGTAATGTTCTTTAAGCCCTGTTTAATATAGTTTTTAAAAAATTGTTGTAAAAATGTTTTCATGGTTATGAATCTAGTTCCAGTTCTTTTTCATCTATTTGTATATCAATAGTTAATATGCTGGATTTTTTTTTTAATTTTAAAAGTAAAAGAATGAAAACCTTAGAAAAGAGACACAAAGTAGCACAAGAACAGTACAAAAACTGAATTACAGATAAGGTGACAGGGAATTAACAATGGTTGTTGTATTACATATTGATAACTTCAAAGTGTATGTTCAGGGTAATGCATATAGACACATAAGATTGATCAAACAGCTAATCATTAACTGTTCCTTACAATAAAGCAACATGAGACAATAGTGCAACCATGTTAGCCTTCCTGCATATACATACACACATACATACGTAGCTATCCCTTTCTTCCTTTTCTCCTTCCCCTCATCCCAGTTACTCTTTACTTTTGAGCAGTTTCCTTTCCTACCTCCTAATTTATATTCCCATTTTCAGGTTCTTATACTAATGATACAAGACGCTGTTTGCACATGCACATCTGATTTATTTCAGTTATGAGCATTGTCTCTAATTGTGATCATTTGCCTATAAAGGCCTCCAGTTTGTCTTTCTTTATAGCTGAGTAATATTCCATTACGTAAAAATGCCACAGTTTTTTATCCAGTCCTCTGTGCGTGGACATTTGGGTTGCTTCCATGATTTAGCTATTACAAATTGTGCTGCTATAAACATGGGTGCACATATATAGCGGTGATATGATGTTTTCAGATCTTCTGGGAAAATACCCAGAAGGAGAATAGCTGGGTTAACTGGGACCTCTAGACCAAGTTTGCTGAGGAATCTCCAAACCGATCTCCACAGTGGTTTCACCAGTCTGCATTCCCACCAGCAGTGCAGAAGAATTCCTGTTTCTCCACAGCCTTGTCAGCATTTGTTATTGGTTGATTTCTTCATGCTGGCCAATCTTACTGGAGTGAGATAAAATCTCAATGTTGTTTTAATTTTCATTTCTCAAATGACTAATGATGTAGAACATTTTCTCATATTTATTTGCCACTTGTATTTCTTTATCTGAGAAGTGTGTATTCATCTCAGGTACCCATTACTGGATTGGGTCTTTGAATTTGGACATGTTCATGTTTTTTAATTCTTTGTATGTTCTAGATAGAAGACCTTTGTCCAAGGGACCAACAGCTAGGATTTTTTGCCAATATGTGGGTTTTCTTTTTACTCTGCTGGTGATCTCTTTAGATGTGCAAAAACTTTTCAGTAAGATGAGGTCCCAGTTATTGATTCTTTGAAGTGTTTCCCTTGCATTTTGATTTTTGTTCATGAACTCTCTGCCTACTCCTATGTCTTCAAGATTTTTACGTACCTTCTCTTCCAATAGATTGTGTTTCTGTTTTAATATTGAGATCTGTGATCCATATAGACTTGAGTTTGGTACATGGTGATAGACTTGGGTCTATTTTCAGTCTTCAGCAAGAGGCAAGCCAATTTTTCCAGCACCATTTATTAAGGAGGCTATCTTTCTTCCACTGAGCTTGTTTGGCCCCTTTGTCAAATATTAAGTGGCTGAGTGTGTTTATGGTTTTGGCTGCATCTTCTAGTCTGTTCCATTGATCCTCAGGTCTGTTTTTTAGCCAGTACCAGGTTGATTTTATTACTGAAGCTCTGTAGTATAATTTCAGGTCAGGGATTGTGATTCCACCTGACTTGTCCTTGCTGCCCAGGATTACTTTTGCTATTCTGGGTCTCTTTTGTTTCCAGATAAATTTATGGCATGTTTTCTCTAGATCTTTGAGGTATGCTAATGGTAGTTTAATGGGAATTGCATTGAATCTGTATAACAATTTTGGTAGTATGGCCATTTTCACAATGTTGTTTCTTCCTAACCATGAGCAGAGAATGCTTTTCCACTTATCAAAATCCTTTTTGATCTCTTTTTTCAGAGTACTATAGTTTTCATTGAATAGGTGTTTTACTTCTTTTGTTAGATTGAGTCCTAAATATTTCAATTTCTTGTATGCTATTGTAAAAGGTATGGTTTCCTTAATTTCTCTCTCAGTCTGTTTGTTGTTTGTATATAGGAATGCTATTGATTTTGGGGTATTAACTTTGTATCCAGCTACACTGCTGAATTTGTCAGTTAATTCCAGGAATCTTCTTGTGGAGTTTTTGGGGTCTTCCATGTAAAGTGTCATGTCATCTGCAAATAGTGATAGTTTTACTTCCTTTCCTATCCTTATTCCTTTTATTTCTCTCTCTTGTCTAATTGCTCTGGCTAATGCTTCCAGAACTATGTTGAATAGGAGTGGTGAGAGTGGACATCCTTGTCTTGT
The DNA here is from genome assembly GCA_004027595.1 of Dinomys branickii. Classification (NCBI taxonomy): domain Eukaryota; kingdom Metazoa; phylum Chordata; class Mammalia; order Rodentia; family Dinomyidae; genus Dinomys; species Dinomys branickii. The sequence goes on along the minus strand of PVLD010005123.1, from coordinate 20,316 downwards.
TCCTGACTTTAAAGTGAAAGCTTTCAGTTTTTTTCCATTTAGTATGATGTTGGCTGTTCGTGTGTCATAGATGGCTTTGATCAGATTGAGGTAAAGCCCATGTATTCCTATATTTTCTAAGGTTTTTCACATGAATGCATGTTGGACTTTATTGAAAGCTTTTTCTGCATCTATTGAGATGATCACATGGTTTTTGTCTTTGGCTCTATTGGTATGGTATATTACATTAATTGATTTGCAAATATTGAACCATCCCTGCATTCCTGGAATAAATCCAACCTGGTCATGGTGTATAATTTTCCTTATGATTTGCTGCATTCTATTTGCTAGTATTTTATTGAGTATCTTTGCATCTATGTTCATTAGGGAGATTGGCCTATAGTTCTCTTTCTTGGTTGGGTCCTTCTCTGGTTTTAGTAGCAGTATAATACTTGCCTCCAGAAATAAGTTAGAGAGAATTACTTCCTTTTCAATTTCGCTGAAGAGTTTGAGGAGTGTTGGTATTAAATCTTTACTGAATGTTTTATGAAATTCTGCTGTGAATCCATCAGGGCCTGCGCTTTTCTTTGTTAGTAAGTTTTTATTGGAATTTTCAATCTCATTAATTGATATTGGGTTGTTCAGAATTTTTATATCTTCCTGGTTCAATTTTGGTATTTCACACATTTCTAGAAATATGTCCATTTCTTCTGAGTTTTCTATCCTGTGAGAGTAAAGATTCTCAAAGTAGGTATTAATGATCTTTTGAATTTCTGTAGGATCTGTAGTGATTTCATCCTTTTCATTCCTTATTGCATGAATTTGAGTTCTTTCCTTTCTTTTTTGATAAGATTGGCTAGGGGTTTATCAATTTTATTTATTCTTTCAAAGAACCAACTCTTTGATTCACTTATTTTTTGAAGAGTTTTCTTTGTCTTAATTGCATTAATTTCTCCCCTAAGCTTTATAATCTCCTCCCTTCTTTGGGCTTTGGGCTTGACTTGTTCTTTTTCTAAAAGATTGAGGTGCAGAATTAGGCTATTTATTTGCTCTCTTTCTGTTTTCTTTATGTGTGAGTTCATCACTATAAATTTCCCTCTGAGGACTGCTTTCCTTGCATCCCACAGATTCCTGTAAGTTGTATTTACATTTTCATTTGTTTGTAGGTATTCTTTAATTTCTTCTTTGACCCATTGGTTATTCAGGAGGTTGTTGTCTAATTTCCAAGTGTTTATGGAGTTTTTGGCATTCCCTTTCTTATTAATATCTAGTTTCTTTGCACTGTGGTCATATAATATGCATAGGATAATTTCAATCCTTTTGCATTTAGGTAGGTATGCTCTATGGGCTAGAATGTGGTCTATTTTACAGAAAGTCCCATGCGCAGGTGAGAAAAATGTGTATTCTGATGTTGTGGGGTGGAACATTCTGTTTACATCTAGTTAGTCCAATTGTTCGCACATTTGGTTCAGGTATGTTATATCTTTGCTGAGTTTTAGTCCAATTGCCCTGTCTCTCTGCATCAAAGGAGTGTTTAGGTCCCCTATTACAGTAGTGTTATTGGTTATTTGGTTTTTTATGTCCGTTAAGATTTACCTTATATAGTTTGGTGTTCCAATATTTGGTGCATACATGTTTAGGATTGTTATCTCTTCCTCTTGCATCTTTTCCCTAACTAGTATGTGGTGGCCTTCTTCTCTCTTTTGATTATTTTTAGTTTGAAGTTTACATTTTCTGCAAACATAATAACTACCCCTGCTTTTTTCTGGGAACCTGTTACATGGAGAATTGTTTTTCATCCTTTATCTTTCAGATTGTGGATTTCCTTTTGAGTAAAGTGTGTTTGCTGTATACAGAGTATTGTGGGATTCTGTCTCTTAATCCACTCTGCCAGTCTGTTTCTTTTGACTGGTAAATTGAGGCCATTTACATTAATGGTTATAACTGTCGCATATTGGCTTATTCTTGTCATGCTATTTACTTATTTTTGCTTTCCTATTTTTGCTGTTTGCTTGCTTGTTCTGCTTGAGGGTTCCTTTCTGTTGTTGTTCTTGAGATTGTGATCTCTTTTTTCTCTGTCTAGAATATCTTTTAGTACTTTTTGTAATGTTGTTTTTGCACTCATAAAGTTCTTTAGTTGTTCTTTGTCGTGGAAATATTTTATTTTTCCATTGAATTTGAAGGATGGTTTTGCAGGATATATCAGTCTGGGCTGGAAGCTGTTTTGTCTCAGAATCTGTATGTAATACCTTGCTCCAAGCTCTTCTTGATTTCATGGTTTCTGTTGAGAAGTCTGCTGTGATTCTGATGGGCTTTCCTTTATAGGTGATCTGTTTCTTTTCTCTAGCAGCTTTTAATGTGTTTTTTTGCTGGATATCTGAGATCTTGACTATTATATGTCTGGTTGTGGTTTTATTTGGTTTGTGGCTCATTGGAGTTCTATATGCTTCGTTTACCTGCACATCAGTATCTTTTACTTTGCTTGGGAAATTTTCTGCTATTATTTCTGCAAATATTCTTTTTATATCATTTATGTTGCCTCCTGCTGTTTCACTGATTCCTATTACTCGGACATTATTTCTCTTTGCTTTGTCCTGCAGCTGTTGAATTGATTTTTCCTGGTTCCTTGATGACTTTAAGAGATCTTTCCTTTCACAATCATTAGCTGTCATGCTGTCTGCAAGATCTGAAATTCTATCTTAGGCTTCATTCAAGCGGTTTTGCAAGCTTTCAGTGGAAGTTTTCATTTCCTGGAAATCTCTTTGAGACTGTTTCATGTGTTCTAATTCATTCCTAAATTGTTCATGTAACATTTCCATTTGTTGCCTTTGATGTTCTAGTCTTCTATCTGTTTCTTCTCTGCATGTGGGGAGCATTTCTTCCATTATTATTTTCATTTCATTTTTTGCCTGAGAGATTATTTCTGATTTAATCTCTTCTATGGCCTGATGGAGTTGTTTCTTTACTTCAGATGTGGTCATTTCAGAAATTTTAGGTATGTGGCTTCCTAGTTCTCCTATGTCATTGTCTCCTGTGCTTGTTCGGGGTGGAGTTGTGTTCTGAGATTGAGTTTTGCTCCTATGTCTTGTCATTTTGAATGTCAAATGACAAGTGCTGAGCTACATACTACACACGCACCTCACAAAGGACTCTAGGGACCCTAGTTGACCTGGATATGAAGCTAATCCCAAGGTGGTAGCAGAGCATGGACCACTGGTCCCAGGAACCCCAGGCAGTTGTTGGGGTGCACAGCTCAGACCACACCTGCAATGGTGGGGGAGCCCCTGGCTTGAATACCAGGGTCTCCAGTCCATGAATAGGAAGCATACAGGCCTCAGCCTTGAAGCCGATGGTGGTTAGGCAGGGGCCGCTGCTTCGGGATCCTCGGGTAGGTGGTCAGTGGAGAGCAGGCCTCTCCTCCCAACACTAAGGACCACAGAACCTGAGGCTGTTTTCACACTGCAGAGCTCAACCACCAACAGGGACGGGCCCTCCCAGTCTGAGCTCCTTGCTAACTCAAAGGCGTGGAGCAGAGCCCAGGCACAGGCCTTACCGAAGGGAGAAGAGTTCCACAGAAACACTGTGCTGCTCAGGTGACACCACAGGCCAGACTCCCTCTGTGGCACTGGATTTTTTAAATATATCTTTTGTACATTATTTTTACTGTATCCCCAGTGACTATTTTAGCAAAGTCAGGTACTTAATGAATAACTGAATGTCAATGAAATATTCTTTTGAATGAAGATAATTGCTAAAAAGTTGGCTTACCCATAATGGCATAAACTAGGAACAGAACTTAAAGAATAAATGTATTAATAACTAGATCATGTCCTACATAAAATATAACCCACAACAGAAACAAACTGTATTATGACATTGAAAAAAGAAATACTGTGAATTTTTTTGCTGTCTAAATTTATACATAATTTCCCCAAAAAAATCACAGGGGATTTTTTTCTTATAATTAAAAGCATGTTAAATACATGAATCATTCCACTCACATAGGAAGGTCTTTTATTTACTTTAGTGATTTTTTAGCTAATTATAAATATCCCCAAGTCAAGAAGTATTCTTGACTAGATGTATGAATTGGCAATTGATGGATAGCTCTTATCTCTGTAGTTCATGATCTAGAAGGAGCAAGAGAAATGCAATTGATAATTACCATAATAGCACTATACAGTGCTGGATTAGATTTGACATCAACTGTACATTTACCTGCCTTTGAAATATTAAAATATAATTAAGTAAGCACAAGTTCAAGTCTTAAAAGACTGATTTCTTAACACAAAAGAGAAAATTATATCAGAGCTTATTTTAATCTCTGTAATAAAAGTTGACCATGTTAAAAAATTTTTTATGTAGCCAGGCATGGTAGCACATGCCTATGCCCCCAGCACTTGGTAAGCTGAAACAAGAGGATTGTCACAAGTTTAAAGCTAGCCTGCACTACACTGTGAGTTCAAGGCCAACCTGAACTGTCTCAAAAAAATAAATAAATTAATAAATTTGTATCATCATTAGAAAGACAGCTACATTAATAATTATTTTTCCTAATATCAATAACAGTTAAAACTAGCTTCCAAAAAATGGGAGCTTTATTTTCTAATCTAAAAATGGATCATTTTATTTCTTTATTATTTTATTTTGGCAATAATTTTGGACTTAGGCAGAAGTTGCAAAGAATAATTCTGATTTCCCATGTACCTTTAACATCAAGATCTTTTATACCAGGATACAATAATCAAGCACTTAGTGTTGGTATATATACTGTTTACTACCTACAGACCTTATTAGAATTTCATCATTTTCTTCCATTACTCTTTTTCTCTTCTATCTTGCTATACAGAATTCTATGTTGCATTTAATGATCATGTCTTCTTAGTGTACCTGATGTGTGACTATTATTGTCTTTCTTATCTTTTATGACCTTTACACTTTGAAAAGTCCTGGCTATATATTTTGTAGTATGTGTCACAATTTGAGTTTCTCATGACTGGATTGAAGTTATTCATTTTTTGGCAAGATTACCTCGACAACCATGTCTCTTATCAGCACATTGTGTCAGGAGTAATATGGCTATCATCTTAATATTAGTGATACCGCTTTGATTGGTTAAAGGATATCTGTCTTGTTGTTATATGATACAGTTACTCTTTCTGTGTTTTAGATTTGGAAGTATTCAGGGACAGACACTTTTAGATACACAAATATCCTATTCTTTGTGAGCTATTCCCCACTGATTTTATCACCCATTAGTAATGGTAGATCTTGCCTATAGGCATTATTATTTACTGTGGTGTTCTTCTGGTGACATTATTTCTTCCCTGATTCTTACTGTTTTTACTACTTGGAATTCTGTTGTAAGAAAGCATTCTCTTCTATCCTTTATTTATTTCACTAAGGTGGATATTTATATTATTCCATGTATTTTTATCTTAAATTATCTTTTATTTTGTTCAGATTTTTCCAACTTTGGCTATGGCCAGCTCTTTCAAGAGAGCCTGTTTCCTTTCAACTTCCCCCCGCCCCCATCCTATGAGCACTTTTTTGCTTTTGGTATCACAACACAGTCTTACATTTTCCCTTCTCCAGACAGGAATCAAGCACTTCTCCAAAGAACTATGGTTCCTTTTGTTCGAGTATTATGTTGAGAATCCAAGATCTGGAGGCTAAATGAACCATTTTATTTTGATTCTGGTATTTTTAGAGTGCTGTTGGAAGCTGTGTTTTATTATCACTACCTTGTTAGAAGGCTGAACCAAATTCTTCCTTAGAACCTACTTAGGATACACATTATGGATTGCCTTTTTCTTCCAATCATTTTTCTCTAAGCTTACTTTGATCTTTTTAAATTGGCAAGAATTACTGATATTATGGTAGAAAACTATTTATAATGAAAGATTTGTGAATTTCCATAACACCACCTTATATTTGAAAATCAAATTTGCTATGCAGTTTTTAAGTCTGGTAGTACTTCTTTCCCTATGATTATAAATGATACCATGCACAATCTCACAACATAATATTATAGAAATAAAGTACGCTTTTAAGCATCTTTCAGCATATTTCAGGATTTAGCCTGTCTTCTCAGTTGACAAATATTCCAAGGTTAGAACTACATGAACTCTGGGAATAGATCCAGAAGTTCTCATGTGTATTTGTATAGTAAGATCCTCACATGAAAAGAAGTTGGAAAGTGTTACTTGACCTTGGCTCTGTAACTTCATGCATCGGTTGAACTGAATACTCTCATGGACCTGTTCAGGAAAGATTTCTTGATTGGGCTAAAGGGCTGCATAGCTGGCTTTTATAAAGCATTTTATTTTAGTCCAAGACTAAATAATCTGAGTATTTTGGCAAGCCCTGTATTATTTGGTCTTTTATGCTATATCTAGCAGTTTAATTTGCCAGTAAACTTAGAAGCAGATAATATTCTTAAAGCTTCTTGGATAATTTGGAGTAGCAAATTGTGTAATATAAACCCACCATTTGTGTGCATTTTCAGTTGATACTTGTGCTACACTTAATAGCAGAAAGAAGCTAAAAAAAATTAATTTTGTATTTTCATACTAATTCTGTGGTAATGCTAGGGGCTTGGTCTATGTAGCACTAATGATTATTATGAAATTTTTGGCATAGTGTATCTTCTCTACAATAAGAAAGAATTAAATCTCTCAATTACTTTTACTAGCAGTGAAGTCATTTAAGCCATGATGACTCAGTTTTCTTATCATAAATCCAGGGATAAAAACATCTTCTGCACCCCTCAGGCTTCTTGTACAAAGTAAATTAACTGGGATTTGGTGACCCCATCACTGGGGTGTCTGTTTGACAGTTGATTTTGCTGTAACCTCATTTGCTTCCTTTCCTATTTTCTAATCATTTTGTAACACGTGTGCTGACTTTTCCTTCCCTTCTCCTTTCCCCGGGAAAATACTATGAATAAAAAGTCTTATTGGTACTCAAAAAAAAATTTAAATAAGAAGTAAATTAAATAATGCAAAACATTTTAATATATCTACACTACTATATAGAAAATCTTTATTTTAAATTTATAAAAAGAAAAATATAACTAATCCTTGCTCTGTTTTGTTTCCTATCCAAATCCTACAAACTGAAAATATGAATGTTATTATTATTAATAAATTTAGTATTGTTAGTCATAGTTAAAAACTGTAATAAGATGATCATACATAGATATGATAATTAAAATTTCACAACAAACTTTCTTTTCCTGTTTTATAGTTGTACTTCCATAAATGGTATTTGTTATAAGGTGTTGTGTGTGTGTGTGTGTGTGTGTGTGTGTGTGTGTGAACTTCTGTACATTCTTAATAAGTAAAACTTCCACTGATATTATTTCCTGGTTTTATTAATTTATCTGCAAGTCTTAACATTTGTTGATTATTGCCACTTTATTTTATAATTTAGTCTATTGTGCTTGGGTTAAAAGCACTTGGAAAGAAATGTATAAAAACAAGAAAGCTTTGTGTTGTAATGCTTCTGCATTAAAATACCTAATTTTGACCTCTTTGAATGAATGGAGGTCTTCCGTTAAGCCGGGTTCTCTAATAGGCATGATACATTCCCTGGGGATTCTACATCTGAGGAAATCACCTTTGATCAAGGGATTAATATTCTGTTGGTTTTACAATCTTTACCCAGTTTCTGGGGCCAGATCCTTGGCCAGATTTGTATAGACAATTAAGGACCTACATTCTAGTCATAATTCTACTTTTAAATCTGTTCTTTTACATTAGGCAAGTTACTTTAAAATCTGGACCCATCTTTTGCTATATATATCAATGTAAAGATAGATAAGATCTACTACTTCTTGATGTAAATATACTTCTAAGGAAGAAGCACATTTTAAAATATAACTGTATAATTTTTCTCTTTGTCATCTATTTGCTTTTTAAAGACTTTAGATAAAGTATGAAGGAATGAATGTTTCACAGAGTAAATGAAAAAAGTAGAATGGCAAAGAATAAAACTATTGATATGGTCATATAATTAAACTTTATGACAGCATGATAGATGACTGTAAAATTCAACACAGTTACTTTTTTTTTTTAGTTAAGTACAGAATCTCCAGTAGGCTCTCACATCCCGATTTAGGTAAACAAGGAATGTGGTGTTTTACTTTAGATACCAGCAGTGTCAAATGAGATATACTGCAGGACAGTCCTGTTTACAGCCCTGGAGTCTCTTCAGTTCCACTGTAAATCATCCAGGATTGTGCACAGGATGGTTGTGGGGGGTAATAAATTCTGAGCAAGATTGATAATTAATTGGGAATAAAGTTGGTTTCCTATGTTGGCTCTATCGAGTTCTTTAATAAACTGTATAATCCTTCTCATTAAATTATATCTCTAAGTCCTTTCCAGGTTTCTTTAAGTTTCACCATATTAAAACCAGTAACAAACTGAACATAGTCACATAGGGATACAGGTTTGGACATATTCTCTAATCAGCTTTAGGGAGGTAAAATGTCAGATACTCTTTTCAAAGTTTTAAGCAGACAATGCCTACTCTATGGCTAAAGACAGAAATGAGAGAAGGGCAATCTGAGCTTGTAAATCAAGAAAGAATTTTAAAGCCTCTTCATGAAACACATCCCTGAGGTGCTTAGTACTTCTCAAGTTGCGCTGGGCCTTTTCAAGTTTCTTCGGACTATCTTTTTTAATACTGGATTAAGTCAGATGAGAGCCCTTCAGGCTTGATAGGTTGTGAAAGCATATAGCTTTATCTGTCTACTGTATAATGTTAAACTCGCTTAACCTTGGTTTTTATAAGGAGCAGAAACCCGGTTGGAATGTTAGCTCTGAGTTATGCCTACTGCCCCGTAGAATTAACTCTTCTCATTGAGCAAACTGGTCCTTTTCCTCAAAGCAGGTAACATTCTCCAGGTGTTCTTGGCTCATCATTTTTTTTCTGGAGGCCAAAAGTGTCAAGACTTATTGTTCCCTAAAGTCTACTCTTTCTTAATCTGTGGCTAATTTTTACTTTATTTATATGAAAGAAGTGAAACTATATTTGTACTTCATTCCTAGAAAGAAAGCCTTTCCATCCATCAGTCATTTTCAGCTTCTTCTTACTTTGGGCATAGTGTTAACAATTTGATTATCTGTTTTTCTAAATTTAAAACATATTAAAGAATAATAAAAATGAAGGTAAGATTGTGAACTTCATGGTATAGGAACTCTAGCTCATTATTTGCCTTAAAAGAAAAGACAGAGCCGGGGCTGGTCAGTGGAACTCTCCAGCCCACTATTCTGTTAGGACACCAAAAAAAATCTTTCTTTTAAAGGGAGAGTGAAAAGCATGCTAGAGCCATTCACTCTAATAGCAGCAAGAGGAATAGGCCCCCGCTTAACACTGCAGCAGCATACGCGAGAGCACAGTAATCACATAGGGGTCTACTTACTATAGATTTTGCTCTGAAAATGTGTATCTTCAAAAGATAAAGTTAATGATTCTCCTTAGTATGATCCTGATTACAAGAAAAAGACTAGATGCTATTATTATTTAATGAGGTAAGAAAAATGGGCAATAATTCTAACCTAATTGGTAAAAAAAAATTGTTTTACCTGATTAACGGTAAGATTCCCTTATCTGAAATACTTGGTCCTAGAAAGGTAGGTTTGCTTCGTAGTTAGGATAATCCACCTCTTGGGTGAAATTTTATTGAACATGCTATGACTAATGTGTTAGAACACATACTGTACACTTAACAATATGTCTTTTTTGATCATTTTAAGTGCAATTTTAAAGTTCTATGACAAATGTAAAGATATCTATATGTGTACATTTATGTCAAGAATTTAATCTTTTGTTAAAGTGAATAAGAAATTATGTTCTTTGAGGGTCCATATAGTATTTAGCTCTTCTTAGACAATCAATCTCAAACTTTATCACTAGTTATCATGAGCAAATCTTACTGTTCTCTTTGAGACAGCTACTACTAACTTTAAAAGCCATAGACACAGTGATGATGTACTGTTCATCTTTTTAAATTTTTTTATTTATTTCTTATTTTAAAAATTAAAAAAACTAACAAAACAGCAATGAAGACAAAAATCAAAACAACACAAAAACAATACATGACCTCAAAACAAAATGATAGGAATTAGCAATGGTTACTATATTACATAGTGTTATCTTCAGTGAAGTTGCTCAGTCCACCAGACATAAGAATGTAAGATTGATCAACCAATCAAACACAGTAACAAGTAAAAACAAAAAAAACATTGGAAATGATGCAGAATTTCACCATACAAGATGGTAGGAGTTCAACAATGGTTCTTATACTGCATATTGTTGTTTTCAGATCAGTCATTCAGATTACCAAATTCAAGCATGCAAAATTGGTCAAGAAAAAAAAATTTTAACCATTGACTATTCCTTTCAGTAAACCATAGGCATCAGCAATACACCTATCCCAGATGTATGTATCTGGGATATATATATATACACATATAAATTTCAGTTTTCATTTAAAAACGTAACAAAAACAAATATATAAACAAAACAGCATAGAGAACAATAAAAATCATGCAGAATTTCAAAACATGGTGATAGGATATTAATAGCGGTTGTTATATTACATAATGTCATCTGCAAAATGGTTGCACATATAACCAGATCTAGGCATGCAAGGTTGATCAATTACACATGAACAGCTCCTTTCAATAACCAGCAGATGTTAGCAGTGCAGTTACCCTAGCAGTCCTATTTTTTATCCTCTTCTTTCTTTCCTTTTCCTGTCCCCTCCTTCATCCCAGTTGCTCCTTCCTATTTGAGCAGTTTCTTTTCCCTTTCACAATATCTATTGTACCTTTCAGATTCTATTTACTCTTTCAGGTTCTTATAATAGGGAGGAAATACAATGTTTACACATATGAATCTGATTTATGTCACTTATGAGTATGGTCTCTAGTTGCATCCATTTACCTATAAAAGCCTCTAGTTTATCTTTCTTTATAGCTGAGTAATACTCCATTGAATAAAAATAGCACATCTTTTTTATCCATTCCTCAAGTGATGAGCATTTGGTTTGTTTCCAAGATTTAGCTATTACAAATTGCACTGCTATAAACATGGGTGCACATATATCAATGTAGTATGATGTTTTCAGTTCTGGAAAAATACCCCGGAGGGAAATAGCTGGATTGAATGGGCCCTCTAATCCTACTTTACTGAGGAATCTCCAGACTGATTTCCACAGTCGTTGCACCAGTCTACACTTTTACCAACAGTGGAGAAGGGTTCCTTTTTCCCCGCAGCCCCTCCAGCATTTGTTATGGGTTGATTTCTTCATGATAGCCATTCTTTCTGGGGTGAAGTGGAATCTCAGTGTTATTTTCAGTTACATTTCTCAAATGATTAATGACATTGAACATTTTTTCATGTATTTATTTGCTATTTGTATTTCTTCATGTGAGAAGTATGTATTCATCTCAGATGCCCATTTTTGTATTGGGCCTTTCAATTGTGGAGGCCTGATTTTTTTAACTCTGTGTATATTCTAGACAGGAGTCTTTTGTCTGAGGGACAGTTGGCTAAAATTTTTTCCCAATTCATGGGTTTTCTTTTCACCCTGTGGTGATTTCTTTTGATATGCAGTAACTTTTCAATAAGGCCACATCCCAGTTGTTGATTCTTTGAAGCATTTCCCATGCAGTTTGGTTTTTGTTCATGAGCTCTCTACCTACCCCTATGTCTTCAAGACTTCCACCTACTTTCTCTTCCATTAGATCTAGTGTTTCTGTTTTAATATTTAGATCTTGGGGCTGGGGATATAGCTCAGTGGAATAAGCACTTGCCTAGCAAGCGCAGGGTCCTGAGTTAGATCCCCAGTACCGCAATAAATAAATAAATAAATAAATAAAAATAAAATTAATATTTAGATCTTTAAGCCATTTTGACTTTATTTTGGCGCATGGTGATAGACATGGGTCTAGTTCTAGTCTTCAGCATATGGAAAGCCAGTTTTTCCAGCATCATTTATTAAAGAGGCTGTCTTTCTTTCAGTTAACATGTTTGGCTCCTTTGTCAAAGATAAGGTGGCTGAGTGTCTTATGCTTGTGTCTGCATCTTCTAGTCTATTCCATTAGTCTTCAGGTCTGTTTTCTGCCAGTATCATGCTGATGTTATCACAGAAGCTGTGTAGTATAATTCCAAACTGGGGATTGCATGCCTCCTGCCTTTCCTTTGTTTCCCAGGATTGCTTTTGCTATTCTGGGGCTATTCTGGTTCGAGATAAATTTTAGGAATGTTTTCTCTAGATCTTTTTTTATTAGCCCATGTTTGCAGTACATAATGTTTACATTCCTTCTGGGGAGTTAATACATGTAAATAGCACATCTTAATTTCATTTTTCTTCCCTTTTGATTCTCTTCCTCCTCACTGTCCTCCATCTCTTCATCTTTTCCCACTTAAGAAAGACCTAGCCCCCTACTTTTTATTATCTACCTTTTATGTTGCTCTTCATTCATATTTTGTTTTTCTCATGTAAGACATGATGTATGATATATCTTTTATGATATTTGACCTTATGTGTTTGATTTATTTCACTTAGCATTATGGTCACAAGGTGCATCCACTTTCCTACAGTGACTCAAATTTACCTTTCTTTATGGCAGAGTAGTGCTTCATTGTGTGTAAATGTCACATTTTCTTTATCCATTCCTCTATGGATAGACATATAGAGTGCTTCCAAGATTTAGCTATTATGAGTTGTGCTGCTGTAAACATGGCATGCATGTATGGCTGTAACATGATGTCTTTAACTCTTTTGGGGAGATGCCTAGAGGGGAAATAGCTGAGTCAAATGGAATTGCTAGTTTTGGTATTTTGAGGAACCTCCATAATGATTTCCATAGTAGTTGTACTAGTTTACTTTCCCACCAGTAATGTCCTAGGGTTCCTTTTTCCCTACTGCCTCTAGCATTGGTTATTATTTAATGTTATGATGATGGCCATTCTTACTGGGGGAAGGGGGAACCTCTTTGTTGTTTTAATTTGCATTTCTCTAATGGCCAATAATGTGGACCATACTTTATGTATTTGTTGGCCATTTGTACTTCTCTGAAATGTCTCTTCATTTCACTTATTCATTTTTTGATTGGGTCTTTTATTTGGGAAGTCTAATTTCTTTTGACTCTTTATATATCCTAGATATTAATCCTTTGTCTGAGGAAGAGCTGGCAAAATTTTTTTCCATTTTGTAGGTTGTCTTTCCACAGTGTAGGTTGTTTCTTTTGCTATACAGAAACATTTTAATTTCGTATCATCTCATTTGTTGATTCTCAGTACTATTTCCTGTGCAACCAGGGTTCTCTTCAGAAAATGGTCTACCTCATGACTTGAAGTGTTTTGCCTATATTTACCTTCTAGAAAGTAAAGTGTTTGTGTTTTAACATTTAGGTTTTTTCTTTTCTTTTTATTTTATTTTAATACATAGTAAGGCATTTTTTGGAGGGCAACAAGAGAAATTTGAATAAGAACTGCAGAGTAAATAATATTGTAGTGTCAATGTTAAATTTTTTAGTGAAATGTGTTTTGTGGTTATGCTTTTAGGAGACATCCTGAACTATACAGGGGTGATGTTTTATATATTTGCAACTTACTTTTGAATGTTTTAGAGATAAAGAAGAAAGAGCACAGTAGATCACACAATTATGGCAAAACGTTAGCCACTTTGAAGCTAGGCAAAGAGTATATAGGTATCCAGTGTGCTTTTCTTTTCAGTTTTTGAAAAGATTGACATGTTAAAAAATAAAAACAGGAGTGAGTATTTTAATGAATAAATGAACCAAAAAATTAAAGTAACCTATCCTTTGTGAAGTATCAGAAAGGTAGAAAAATATAAAAGACAAAAAGAGATCACTCTATAGTACTTCCGCCAAAAATAATCATGATTAACATTGTGATATTATTATTCTGGACTGTACTTTCACAATGGAAACACGTGTATTTTCTTCCCATTATGTAATTTTATTGTAATTTTGTTTGCAACAAGCTTTTTAAAAAATATTTTTATTGCAATTCACCAATAACTCTTAAAGTGTCAACTTGCTGTACAAGTAGTTACTTTTAATTCTTTTATCATAAGATATAGAACATAATAAATGTAAAGACCATATAAAGGTATTTAAGAACTTCCCATCATTCTCAACTTTAGAGTTTAGAATGCATCAGAGCATTGACCACTCTATTGCTGATGAGAATTATCTATATTAGCTGCTATTGTAGTCTGCTACCTCACCCTTTCTCAGGCAGTTTGTAATTCTGCAAGAGAACATTGAACTAGGATAGATATTTGGGGCCTACATTGAAACAATTACAAAGTTGTCTCCTGTAGAAAGTGGAGGAGGGGTGTGTGCATGTGCACAAACACGTGTTTTGTTGGTGATGTTTGGTTTGGTTTCGGTGGTTAGATTCTCTCAAGGGGAACTAATATCATCATTAAAACTTTGATTATAACCAGCATCCTCATTTGAGAATGGAGTTGTTAACTTTTCCAAACTGCTGTCAAGACCTTATTTTAAGTAAGATGTTTTTCTTTTATGTGACATTTTCTGAGGTTTTGCCAAAAATGACATCAAACTTATACAGTAATTCATTTGAGTTCTGAGTTTCTTCAACATCTTGCAACAGTTAATCAAATTTGAAAAAGGCGTTCTTTTCACAACTCTGTAGTGTAAACTTGTGAATATATTGCATTAAAACTGACTTTGGATAGTTTAATCTACATGATATTAGAGTAATTTTAATAAACAATTAATACATTATACTGACAGTTTTAACTGGTTATATTTTCAGAATTCCTCACAAAAACTCCTAGCAGATGGTACAGTTGCAGTTTTTGAGTATTAATATTTTTTTACTCAAAATCAAATAATCCCTAAATTATATTAATAGTTACACAAAAGAATTTGAATTGTGATTAAGTACAAAAGGAGTACAAAATTCTCAGAACTAATGATATTTCCAAATATGAAGAAATCACTAAGAATCTATTTCTTATACACAGAATATTTTATATGTACATATTTTATTTTTGTTTGTTGTTTTTAGAAAACATGACCATACCAAAATGTGAAGTTCTTGAGGATATTATGCTGAAGTACATTTAAAATGTATTCAGATAAGCTAGCCTTAAGAAATATATTAAGGACAGAAAGGGGCTGGGGATATAGCTCAGTGGAATAAGCACTTGCCTAGCAAGCGCAGGGTCCTGAGTTCGATCCCCAGTACCGCAAAAAAAAAAAAAAAAAGGACAGAAATTGTGATCTTGAGTGCAATCTATTTATATTGCTTGTATTTGTGCAATAGATATCACAGTATTAGTCCTGAAAGAATCATCTGGCCCTATGTCTACATTATATACACAGGAAGCCAAGGGCTCACCCATTGAAGAGCTATTCAACATTATAGAATTAGAACTCATGATCCCAAGCTTCCAGGCAGAGCTCTTCGACTACCATAGTACTTGAACTTGATTCAACCTTTAATATATACAGTCTGTAAAGTATTATTTGGTATTTATTAAGGTCAACTTCACTTTTGTCTAGAATCATTTTCCTAAAAGCCCATCACCAAATTAAAGTCTTTAAAGCAAATTATTATGAATGTGTCCTTTTTCAAAGATTGATGGCTTTATTTTATGGTGAATGACAAAAACTTTAACGTTATAGAGAACATCAGTTTCTGACAGCATAGAAAACTAAGAATCTAAATTGATCCTCCCACTGAGCACAACTAAAAAATAAAGTCACTTTACCCCCAGCATAGGATTAGGAGGAAACTTCCTGTCTAGAATTATGGCATGGAGATTTTGCAGACAGCAGCAGTAGTTCCTGGGAACTCTAGCAACCAGGCAGCCTTTCAGTTAGCTTGAAGCTCAGAGTGATCTTATGTGAGTAATCTTAAAATCTTCTAGTCAAGAATTTAGTTGGAGTACTGACTCCTAAGTATCCCCCACACAAGCCTGATACAAGCCCATGAAATCTTACAAGAAGAACCTACAGTACTTTCATTCCCGGTCCTCAAAGAACCTACAGAAGAAAATGAATGGCTTAGAATTCACACACACACACACATACATACAATTCAGACATCCTAAGCTAAAGCTAGTAGAAACATCACACAACAGAATCAGGTCCACAAAGGCCCAAATTTTATTAAGATACTAAATGGTAAATATGTATATGTAATATACTTCCAGAAATGATAGTCTTGAAAAGAAAGTAAGTAGATCTTAATATAAAGGAGATAGCCCACAAAAAATATGAGTTGACATAAAAACGCAATAAATTTTATAACAAACTAGATATAGTTAAAAAGAAGATTCGTGGGGTCGGGAATATAGCTCAGTGGCACAAGCACCTGCCTGGCAAGCCAAAGTCCTGAGTTCAATTTCCAGTACCAAAAAAACCCAAACAAACAAAAAAGAAGATTAGTGAATTGAAAGGATTGCAAAAGTTCTGTAGAACTCAGACTCAAAACAAATGGAAGATGTAGAAGAAGATCTACTAAATGTCTAATCAAATTCCAGAAGATTAAAGGAGAAATAGAAGCAATTTGTGAAGAGATCATAGCTAAGAATTTTCTATAACTAATGAAAGAGGTCAATTCAAAGTAAAGAAAGCTCCAAAACTAGTAGAAAATAAGTAAAAATAAATCCAAACCTAGCATTGGTATATTTTAGCACTTCAGAGCATTTACTATACAGAGACCTGGTAAGCAACCAGAGAGAAAAGACTTTATTCCCTTTAGAAAAGCAAAAGCTGATTTTTCAACATGAACAAGTGAAGCTATAAGGTAAAATATTATCTTCAATATTCTGAGAGAAGATGACCCTTGGACAAACAACTGAGAAACTTTGCACCTGTAGACCTTTACTAAAGGCAAATCTGAAGCACATATTCAAGCAAAAGTTAAGTGAGCCACAATGAGAGAAATACAATCAAGAGTAAGGGCCATAGGAAGTGATAAACGTACAGAGTAAATGTAAAAAACACTAAAACCGCCAAGAACAATAGCAATGTCTTCTTGGGTTAAAAAACAGATAACATTAAAATATTTAACAACCCTGCATATAATTTCAGGACAAGGGCTAGAGATAGAGCTCAGTGGCATAGCGTGTGCCTGGCAAGTGCAAGATCCTGAGTTCGAGTCCCAGTACCAAAAAAAAAAAAAGACAATTTCAGGACAAGGTAAAAGGTAGTAGTAAATAACAAGCATTTAAAAAGCCTTTTATGGTCCTTGGTTAGGAAGAAGGTAATGGTTAAAACTAAATTCAACTCAATATGCATTATTTATGAAACTTTGAACCTATTTTCTTCAAGATAAAATAAACATTGGAATAATTAATTTTATAAGCTCTTGACCCAAGTACATCTTACATATTTAGTAATGATTTGGTAAGCCAAACATAGTACTGTAAATTCTTAGGAATCTACAGTGCAGATTTCACTTAGAGTCATAAAATCCCATTTTGACCAGGCTTGCTCTTTTCTTATGAACACTAGGATTCTATATTTGATTTTCTGTAATTTACCCTACATTTATTGAGGGACAAGCATTTTTGAAGGCACTGAGGATAAATCCTAGAGCAAGCTGATGCAGTACCTGTCCAACTGGGGAAGGGTAAGTGTGGACAGTCAGCAAAGAAGTAAATTCACAATATAATGTTAGGCAGTGGTAATTCAATTAGTTTTCATTCCCCAGAAAGTAAAGTTTGTTTTTTAAAAGCTCTATGTTTTAAGATTAGAGTTGGAAAGGAAGTTATTGGAGTCAGATTTTAAAACAACAGAAAGGGAAAGCATATTACTACTTCCTTCTCAGAGTTATCCCAAAGAAGCCCTTTTCAGCTTTAGCTTCCTTATGTTTTAGTCTCTCTCTGATCAGGAACAAATCACCATTTTGTATTATAAGCAGTGAAGTTCCTTTGATTTGTCCTAAAAATCAAGAGGAGTTCCTCACAAGTTATCCTTGAAGAATGTTGAGTTTCCTAGGTAGTAGTGATGGTTATTGAAAACTAAATTGAAGTTCATTCTCTTAGGTGCACTTAATAGGAAATACAGTTCCTTAATTATCACTGGCTAAATAATAATAAATAATAGAATGTATATATAATCATATAAATATATAGTATAAATGTCATATAAGTATTTCTAATTCAAATCAACTTACAATTGAGTTTGATATGTTGTTTGTGATTTTATGGAAAAGCTTAAAATTTTCAGTTCAATAATAGAAGGATGGCAACACTTTCAGAACAGTTACATCATTTAGTAAATCTGTTGAGTGTTCCCCTAAAAAGGGAAAATTCAAAAATGTTCACCTGTCACTGACCTCACCAATTTAATATAGGTAGTGTTCTCTGCTTCATTAAACTCCAGAGCTGAGGAAATTCCAACAGGCTGCCATCTTTACAGCGTCCATTCTTTACAGTGTTCTCCCCATATCCTCTCTTGGCCGAGTATTTTCCATCAGCCTCTCATCTCTACCGCCAACCCTGCCTCCTGCTCCTGTCCTTTACAGCTGTGTGTATAGTGAGATTTGTAAATGGACAGCCAGGGTTCTCATTGTAAGAGAAAGGAGATAAAAATGTGAAATAAGAAAAGATGACAAAAATATTTGGGGAATTTGTATGGATGGACTAGATTTGTATGAACTTGTGATTTTATATATATCATATATTATACCATATATATCATATATATACATGTATATATGAAAATACATATACACATTTCCTATCTTCAACTGCTAAAAAGACATAAAAGCAAAAAAAAAAATCAGTGCTATTGAGCACACCTGCCCACCCATATCATGGTCTCTATAAGAAAATGAGAAACGTTCTAAAATAAGAGAAGTATGTATGTCAAAACAACGTAGAAGGCATCTGGAAATGGCTAGTTTCCTACTCTGTGACATAGAAAGAAAGCATCCAAACAAAAGCATATACTCAACTGTTCATTGCAGCATTATTTATAATACCCCCCCAAAATGGAAACAACCACAAAATAACCTGAACAAAATGTGCTATATCCATATGGTGAAATATTATTCAGCCATAAAAAGGCATGAAGCATTGATTTATACTACAACATGGAAAAAACTTCAAACCATTATGCTAAGTGAATGCAAAAGGCCATATACTATACAGGGCCATTTTTATAGAATGAGAAGAATAGGCATAAAGACAGAAGGGAGATTCTAGATCCTAGGGGATTCTGGAAAGTGGTAATTGGTACTGTTTCTGCTAATAGACATAATTTTTTTTAGGGTAATGGAAATATTATGGAATTAGTGATTGTAGTTTTATACTAAATGATTGTAGTGATTATACTAAAAAGCACTAAAGTAACATCTTTAAATGATGAATTTTATGTTATATGAAGTTTGTCTCAATTAAAAAACTATGGACAGTAAAGAAATTTAAACAGTTGGGGGGGTAGGAATCCTGGGACCCATAATAATATAAATGTATCAATCAGTGAATACTGGATCCGAGGAAGATGGCGACCAGGTGAGCAGCAAGGGAGCGAGCCTCCTTGATAAACACCACCAGCTCGAGACCGACTTGGCGAGCGTGAATGCCGGGACCTCGGCTGGGAAGTTTAAACTGGGCGTATTTCTCTGAGATGCCGGGGGAGATGTGGTAGGGCGGACCAGGCTGTCGGGGCGAGACGTGGGAAAGTCCCAGACGCTGGGAGCCGGGGACGATCCCCACGGGGAAGAAGCTGGGATCGGTCCAAGTGCAGTGGGAGCGCGGCCGCCTCGGGCCCTCCCGCCTCCCGAGCCGGTGCAGCCCCCCGGCGGCTCCCGACAGAGATCGGCTTGCTGGCGGCGGAGACGCCCGGCAATCCCGCGTTTCGCGCGTGTCGGGTGAGCCGCGTGGAGGGCGCCGCCGGAAGCGGAGAGAGGGATTTGCTGGGCCCTGGCGCCCTGGGAACACGGACGCCTCGATCCCTCCCGCCACCCGAGCCGGCGCAGCCCCCCGGCGACTCCCGACAGAGATCAGCTTGTTGGCGGCGGAGACGCCCGGCGGTCCCACGTTTCGCGCGTGTCGGGCGAGCCGCGCGGAGGGCCCCAAACGCCGCCGGAAGCGGAGAGAGGGATTTGCTGGATCCTAGCGCCCTGAGAGCACGGACGCCTCGATCCTTCCCACCTCCCGAGCCGGCGCAGCCCCCCGGCGACTCCCGACAGAGATCAGCTTGTTAGCGGCGGAGACGCCCGGCAATCCCACGTTTCGCACATGTCGGGCGAGCCGCGCGGGAGAGAGGGATTTGCTGGGTCCTGGCGCCCCGAGAATACAGA